>VZUI01046058.1:0-18394 GCA_013401135.1 Cettia cetti | reverse complement strand
CGGGGCCGCGCCGGGCCGGGCCCGCGCGCTCCGCGGGGCCGCGCCGGGGCGGCGGCGGCGCCCGTGTCGGGTGTCCCCGTGGGGGCCGCCGGAGGGCAGGTGGAGGGGCCGTGGGGTGCGGGGGGGTCCCCTGCTTCCCTTTTGATTTCTTTGGGACGGATGCGGTCGGCCCCATCTTTGCGCTTTACGCAACAGGTAGGGATGCCAGGAGCCGGCGGCCGCGGCCAGGAGGTTTCGGGGGGCTTTTTTTGTTACGTTCTCTGGAAAAGTGAGAAGGGGAGGGGGAGGACAACTAACAGTTTTCCGAAATTCCCCTTCAGTTGTTTATTTATGTACTTCCCGTGTCCATGAAAAACGGGTTCGTTTCGCAACTCCGGAGTTTTATATTGTTTTCTATTTACTTCTCCCCGGCTTCTCTTTCTTTTAAAGTTATTTTTCTTTATGTCCTGCGTTTGCCCGTCTCATTCCGGCAGATCAAACTGTCCGAAGGCAGATCCCCAGAGGCTTGTCCTCACTGACAGTCGGGGAATCCAAACAAAGAGGTGCATCTACCGGAAATAATGATTTGAGAGATGGTTCTCTCCCTTTCCACCCCCCACTCCCCCGCCTTGAATTAAATTGTTTTCTTTTTCTGGGAGGTTCAGTTCGAGGGAAGTTTTGCGCCGGAGCCGGGGTCGGGGCTGAGGAGGGATGGAGCAGACGGAAAGTTGCGGTGGTGGGAGGAGGCGGGGGGCGAGGGCAGTACGGGACCCCGGCGGCGCCCGGACCGCGGGGGGAGCAGGGGCGCGGGGGACCTGCCGCCGCTGCCGGCTCTTTGTCTGCTCGGGCAACTTGAACAAAAGGAGAAACTCGGATGAACTCTCCATCTCTCCCTCGCCTCACCCGGGTTAACTCATCTTCGGCAACTTTATCCGAAGAGATTTACCCAACTTTCTTCGAGCTCTCCCGCCGCTTAAAAGCAAAGAGCCCCGCCGCAGGCTTCTAAGGAAATCTGGTTTCACAGTTTAGAGAAAGGAGAAGGTACGTTTGGACTTGGGGTTTATTGTTCTTTCCCGGCTCCCTCGTCTCCCCCCGCTCCGCCCTGCCATCCGCGCCCGGGTCTGGGAGCGCAGCGGAGGCGGCTGCGGGCCAGCCCAGCCTTTCCTTTGTACTTTTGGGAGCACATGCAGGTATTTTTGGGGAGAGTAAGGCAGTCATTCCGCCCGAACCCCCGTAATACGGGCTGGGGGGCACTACTCGGGGGGGGTGGGTCTTGCTTCTTTCTTGTGCCTGCTTTGTTTTATTTTAGAGGTTTAACTCTTTATTTTTTGTTGTGGCTTTTTTTTTTTTTTTTTTTTTTTTTTTTTTTTTTTTTTTTTTTTGTCGGGAGGGCTTTCTGAATCGGGGTGTGTTTTCAGGAGTTGGGAGAGAGAAAAGCTGAAGACAGGGAAAACTTGCTGGGATTGTAGGGAGTCCTGGCGGCCCTGGCCAGGGAATGGGGGGCTGGTGAAGGCCGTGGGGCTGTGCAGGGCAGCGCGCAGAGGGAGCGAGGTGGGGGCTCCGCCGTGTGCCAGCTTGGGGCGCGAGGCCCGAGACACCACAGAGGGAAACGCCTTGCTCCTGTGGGACCATCCCAGAGAGCCAAGGTGCCCAGAAGTGCCCAGGGACAATTTTCGGAGAAGAGGGACGGACTAGAGGGAGGACTTCGTTCTTCCAAATGCTTGGATCTTGGTGGAGAGTGAGAAGGGTCAGTCCAGGCTGGCCCTTCCTCGGCTGGACTTCAGTGCAATTCCCTTTTTTCCCTTTGGACAAAATGCAATAGTTGCCTTGGGTTTTGTTCCATTCCTTTTGGTTCATGCTTTCTAGAGCAAGCATCACAACTCCAGAAAACTTACTTGTGCGCTCTTTGTACTTTTCTTAATTATCTTGATCAATTTAGTATCTTATTATTTCCCCATCCTCTTTTCTGTGCTATGTAATAGTCATCCATTTTTCTCTTTTCTTCATTCTAGTCCTCCACTTTTTTGTGTTTTCTTGTCCCAATTTCATAATAGTTCCCCTCTTTCTTTAGATCTACCCATTTCAGTTTCTGAAGTCTACTTTTTCACGTTTTATTGTTATTCATTCTCCTCCTCAATCTCTTCCCACCTACTCTTCTACCTTTATGCTTGCTTGCATTTTTCATGAAAAACTCCTTTTGTCAGAATCTTTCCTTTCCTCCATGTGTAGAACTGCTCATTTGTCCTGATGTGAAGCAAACATAAAGCTTCTTTTTGTTCTCTCCTAAACCTATTCTTCTGTGGACTGCCCTACATCCATGTTACTCAGACACAGACAGAGCTTCTAGCAAAAATCCTTGTTCAAAAGTTCTTGTTCCCTGTGTACATGCATCTTCCAGTCTCTAAAATCTTCTTCTAGTTCCTCTCTGTTGTTCTTAGTGTGGAAGTTTGTTCTTTTCCCTTTCCCCCACTCCATCTTGGCAGACTCGATGCTGTTCTTCATGTCATTGTTCCCTCCTGTGCACAGTACTCATACTTTTCTCTCCATTCCTCATAGTCCCCTTCCCAACCTAAGTCAAATTTGCTTTGTGCACTTCTGAAGGAATTGCACAGAGGGACTACCAGAGTAGACTGACATGGGTTTGGCTGCTTTGGCTTCTCCCCAGGCCAAATGCCATCAGTGGGGCTCATAGTTTAGGTCCCAACTGAAGTGCCACATCTGCTGGTGGAGGTTTTGCTGCTTGAGTTTTTTTTTTAATTTACTTACTGTTTTCATTAGTTTTTTAATACCTGCCAGGACAGTCGAAGAGCTTTTATATTACCTTTTTTTCCCCTGACACTTCAGTGCTTTCTGGAAGGTAAGACTGCACAATCTGTTAAGATACATTAAAGCCTTTTTCTTAAACCTTCTTCTGTTACACTCCAGCCCCATGATGTTTTTAAAGCAAAATGCCATCACCAGGCTTGGAGTTTAGGATGTGTCTAGATCTGTGAAGAAATTTGTGTTTGAATTTATTCAGAAGACTGTAACTTTGTATGTGTATGCTAGTCCCTGAGTGGTGTGGCAGAGTTACTGTGCTGAACTAACACTTCTTCCTCGTATTTGAACAGGTCACAACATGATTGTTGGGAAAATGGGATGGTTGCCAGAACATCAGTCTGTGATGGGTGCCATATTGCATTACTCTTCACTGACAGTTGGAATGGTGGAATACAGCTTGGGATAAGCAGGGCTGATCAACATGGTTCAAACTGGACCATACAGCTGCTTAACATCTTAGCTGTTTGGATTCATAGTAATGGTTAATGGTCTCCGGGGGGAAGTGGAAGAGCCCTATGCTGAAACTTGTGGATATTGTGGATATTGTGGATATGCTGCTGAGACCCATTTGGATTATATCACCATCTGACACCAAGGTTCTGCAGCTGATGAAAGGTATGCTTCTCCCCGGTGCAAAAATACTGTCTCATACATCAAGCTACTAAGTGCATTGTCTTTGTTTTAAACAGACTTGTAGCCTTTGTAGCCTTTTTTTCTTTTTTTTTTTTTGCCTTGCTACTGATACCTGCCAAGAGTTTTGAGTGGTGTTAATCTGACAGAAATGTTGTACTAATGGTTTGACAATGTTTATATCTTAAACGGAAAAGGAAACCCCAAATATGAATGATTTTTTTCCATAATTAACTTTTATTTCAAAGGTAATGACTCCATAGAGTCTATGAGTGCTTACCTCTAGAAAATGAGACTACCTAGCTTTTAAGAAAAATAAGTTAAAAATGATTTAAGAGAAGCACTTTCTGCAGTTCCAGTCTTCCAATTAGCCCAGTTTATTTAAAGACATTACTATTTTCCATTTTGAACTCAAGATAACAACCTTCTATTATTTAACCTCACTTCCTCCAAATAGCAACAAAAATCTTAAGGATGTCTTGTGTGGGGGAGAAAGAGCAAACAAAAGTATTTCAGTTAAAAATTCAAGGAATTCTTTTGTTTCGTGTGTTTTTGAAGTTTTGATGTAAGGCTTCTTGCAGAGCGTATTTGCATCCTGAACGTCCTAGTAATGTGGAAGTCTACTGGATGGAGTTCAGCACTCAGTTTTCTTATTAATGAATAACAAATTATTCTTGAATCTAGACGAAGTGTTAATCCAATAGTGAGGAAATCAGTGAGCTCCTCAGTGAACTGTGCTAGTGGCAAACCAAATTTTAAAATCTGTTCCCTTTATACCTGTTCTGTGCACTTTTTCATTATAGCTGAAAATGAATGACATGAAAATAGTCAATTTTGCTGCATGTTTCAGCTCAACTGATTGGTTTCAGCCTAAACCATATGTAGGGCAGACAAGTATTCATAATCTTAAGAAAAGTGCTGAGCTGGCTGGCCTACTTTAGATCAAAACAGAAATCTGAACAAATAATCACTTGTGATCCTTTCCTGTTGTAAACAGAGATACAAGAAGCAATAGACTTCTAATTTCCTGATTCTGACTGTGTTTTAATAAAGACCTACTCTTAATTTTCTCGATTATTGCGGGTAAGCTTTTTGTTGCGTACTGGATGCAGTTACTGGATGCAATTAATGTACATTTAGATTTACGGTCTTAATAGTGTTCTGCATTTATACTATTTTTGAACTTTGCATGACTGAAGCTAGCCAGATGAAAGTCTTTAATTTGAAGTCTCAGAAATGGAAAATCTTGGGCTTTTTGTGGAGAGAAAAAACAAAGAGTAATAAATGGGTTGTGTGGATGAAAATATTTAGAGCTGCTCTCTAGTGTCATCTTGGAAAAGAAGCCCAGTTATAATTTTTCTCTATTAAAAAAATTTTCAAAACTGCAATCTTTTTCTGTTTCTGTGAAGATTTTGTTATAGTTGAGTTTTTTCTCAGGCACTTGCTACTCTTTAGGAAAAGTAAATTGAACATAGAAGTACACTTTATTTATCTGCATGAAAGCTATTAATTTCTGTCAGCACTGAAAACTGAGGAGAATTTTTACTTATAATTAAGATATAGAAATGACTCCTTAGCTTAATCTGAGAATTTGTGTAGGTTGAATTTCATAATTGCCATAAGATTCTGGATATAGTAGACAAATTATTAGATGTATCTGTGTTTGTACTTTGAACATTTCAAACATTAATAACTTGGTGACGAACTGTTAAGATTTACAACAATCTACAATTTGAAGATTTATCCATCTTCAAATTTCTTTGACTATTTCCAACAAAATGCAAAGACTCATTCTCCTATTTGGAGATGAGATCTGCAGAAAGAAGAAAAGCAGGGCCAGATAGAAAGTGTTCAGTGTGGTAGTTCCCAGCTTGAGGTGTGCTGCACTGGTAGGAGATGAGACCCTTTTGGGGCTTGCAGAGAGATGGGGGAAACGTTATTGGGGGCCCTGGCTGGAGTGTTCCCACACCTTTCTCTTGGGAGCAGTCCCAGCAAAGGGGCCAGGTGCAGCCAGGGGTTGGGTGGAGGCTGAGAACCGTGGGCAAGGAGCAGCACCTGGGCCCTTGGGGAGGTGAGGGGGACCACCTGTCTTACTTGGAGTGGGAAGAAGCCTTGATGCTCTCAGAGGGGGCTGGTTGGGAAGGGCTGCTGCCTGAGAGGAGGTTTTTGGGTATGGGAGCTTGAAGCGTGGGAAAGAGGTTGTTTCTGTGATTTGTCTTAGGATGCAATCTGGCAGTTGCTTGTTTTGCTTGTGACAGTCTTGGGAGGTGATTGAAATCCTTTCAGGTGTCCTGAGGCAGTGTGTTTTTGGGGGGGAGGGGGGAATTTTGAACTCCCCCTCATAAGCCTACCCTGGAATTGTAATCTGATAGCAGAATTTGCACCTAAAACAAATTAAGACAAATCCAGACAGCTTAAGCAGTGATTCCTCGTTTGAACTGTGCTCTCAGTTAAGGAGGTCTTCAATGTATTGATTGTTTGAGAAAGTGTAAGGGCAAGCATGAAGGTCTTTCAGGCCAACCCAGCCTGAGTGTGGAAGAGATTTAACAGCCTGCAAGGAGTGCAAATTTTACAGTGTAGTGTGTGTGGGCAGGTGAGATGCATTGTTGGAGTTGTGCATTGTGAAGAATGGGCAGAGGAGAACAGGGCAGGTTTTGTTACTGCCAGATTTTTAGGTGGAAAAGAAGATGGCATGTAGAGTAACTTCCAATCCATTAACATCTAGGAAGGTAGAAAGGAAAATGTGATAACGACTTTATTTCTTTGATTGTTCCTTCCCTTTGGCTGAAGTGTTTTTCTGGATGTATGAACTCTAGAATTCCCAAGTGAGGTAGAAATTTCTGTAGACCCCTGTGTGCCCCACCTGGGGGTGTTCCTGATACAAAATGGAGATAGGGATGCTTTCCCACTGTCATTTACCCCTCCTGTGGGAGACCCCACTCCTGGCAGTGAAGGACAAAGAAGCCTTCTTTGAAGGCTGGATATAGGATTGTTAGTCCCTGAAAGGGCTCCTGAGCAGTCCAAAGAGTATTGGCAAGCGTGAGGAGGCCAGCATGGTAAACAGTCACTTCACAATCTTCACTGAGAAAGCAAGATGGAAGCTGTAGATCAGGGCATGTTACTAGAATGGAGTTGTCTTTGTATCTTTGATTACATAGAGAATGCTATTGATAATTTTGTGTGGTTTTGGGGTTTTTCCCTCCTTATTTTGCTCAAGGCTGGTTGAATGTCATGTGTGAAATCATATTGCTTATGATAGCAGAAATCATAATTGCAAATATGATGTTTTCTTTATTTTTCTCCTTTTGCTGTTTTGTCACCTTATTATGCAACTTGAGGTACAGTATTCTTACAGAAGGAATATAACCATTGGAGTACAGTTTGTTTCTTTTCTTGTCAGAGCAAATTTTTATGAGAGGTACAAGAAAGTCAACCAAGACTAGAAAGAGAGAGCTTCCACTTGAAATCTGGGTGTGGGTTTGCACAAACCACAACCCCCCACACCTTATATTGCAGTTATGATTGAGAAATAATTGCATGAAGACTTATAATGAAAACAAAGCTTCCAACAAGCGGCCTGCTTTTTCTGTAAAGTGCTCTCAGTAATGTCAGGACAGAGGCATATGGTGTCTGGAATAGTTTTCTGTTTCTTGATTGGATTTATTTTATGTAGCAAGAAGCTTTCCAAGTCACTAATGGATTCTATTTTTATTTTTATTTTTTTTTCCTTGCATTGTCATAACATGAAATTTATCCCAAACTATTTGTGAAGCCTGAGGTAGGGTCATATTGTGCTTGATATCTTGACCTTTCCTTGATTGAAATGCATAGATGTGTTTGGGTTTGGTAGGGGGAAATGGATAAGCTAGGGGCAATTAGAATATTTTAACAAAAAATTAGTTCTGGCCTTAGAGGACAGGGACAGTACTTCTCCCAAAAGGTTATGAGACTACTACAAGTTTGGATTCTATATTTAAATCAATGAGTATTGGAGATTAGTGAGAAGAAATTGTGTTTGTACAAAGAAGAAAGAAGAAAAAAAAGCTGTTACCTAGTCCAGATGTGTCTACTGCTAAAAATTGAAAAGTGATTTCTTTATACTTGCAAACTAAAGCTACAGTCCTTCTATTTTAGAGCAATGTTGCAACTCTCTGAAATAAACTGCATTTTGATACATCTTAGAGGTTCCAAAGGTTCCAGCAGAATTTTTTCTGTCACTTTTCTGTGGGTTTTTTTTTGTTTGTTTGTTTTGTTTGTTTGTAAACTGTTTTTGAAGCCTTAAGTTCGACATGGGGCAGTGAGTGTGGTGTTGCTCTGGGTGCCAGCATTACTTCCGTGTCAGAAATAAGAAAGAGTGCTGAAGTAGAATCATGAATGTTTTCAAGGAATTTCTTGCAGGCATGGGAGGCAGCTGGGTTTGTAAGGAGGAAGCATGTGATTGCCATAAAATTAATAAGGGAGCAGTGGGAGTGGGTATTCTGGGCTGATAAGGATGGAGTTTGGCTTGGTTGTGAGCCAGTGATGATTGGTGAGGAAAGGAAGTGGGGAGACATTTGGAAAACAAGGGCTACTTGATAGTGATGGATAGGATAGAGAAAAGAGACGTGGATTGAGAAGCTGTCATAATTTATGTGTCAGGATGCCTGTGCCATCAGAGCATTTCTGATTGGAAAATGAAATGAGATCTTTAAATGGCTGTGGCATAAGTTATAAATATGTCAGACATTAGAGGTACCGGCTTCTTTTTGGTGTGTGCTAAAATCGTGCTGTTTAATGCTGTGAAAGGACACAAAGTTAGCTTTAGCTTTGCACATTTTGCCCTAATTTACTCCCTGAATCCGGGCAACCTTCAATTGAGGATACAATGTACTATCTTCTGTTTCTCTTTGCAACACTGTTCAAGGCAACAGTTAATTTACGTAAGTGATTCAGAGTTGCGCATGTTGTTTTCAGAGTATCTCAGAGGTGAAACATTTTGAGGCTGCTCATTTAGTTATCTTTGCTTGGTACCAGTATTGGTCTGTGCCTATCCTCTGAAAACAGTGAAATTTGCACTAACTCCAGAGCACATATTATGCAGCAAACATTGAAGTGTTTTAAAGCAATTTGATGATTTTGGTGCAGGGTGGTGTGCTGCCATACCAGATATTAAATTAGGCCTGTAAGCTACTTTGTGTAATTGTGCTGCTGTACTTCATCTGTCAATTGTTGCTTCTCTGCTAGGCTTGGGTATGATGTGGCTTTATCTCTGCTGGTGCTGACCTGAGCTGGTGGTAGCTTGGGGCTTTTTGTTGGGCTCTCCTGGGGTGTGTGAACTCAGCTGTGCTTGTAGAGAAGCTGTTGTTTCAAGGCTTTGGGGCTCAAGCACCTCAAAGAGGTGCTCTCTTTCCCTTAAAAAAGATGATTTGCCTTTTTGTTAAAAAGATAAGATAACAAACTTTTCGTCATCTATCTCTGGGGCTTAATTTTTGCCATATTGAAAGTTTTATGATGCCATGTAGCCAGAAGCTTTATTCATTCCAACCCCTGGACTGGACTTGTGAATCTCCTATTGGCATGGCTCCTCAGTGAAAATCAGAGACTGGAAAGAAGGGTGGTTCAGGTTCACAACTTTGTGTTTTTGCTATCTGGCTTTTTATTTATTTATTTATTTATTGAAATTGCACTTGAAAAAGAAGGAATGGAAGAAATTCTAAACCCAAAAGCTTGTTCTTTATCACGCAGTTGCCTCCCAGCTTCAGGATTTGTATACATTATTTTTATAGCCTTAAATCTATGCATTATATGGCTTTATAGCTTTCCTTTTGCATGCAGTTAAAATCTGTGTCTGAGATCATGGCAGGGTTTGATATATATCCCCTGCTAGAATTCCAGTGCTTGGGCAGTGCAGGAAGGGATCTATAGCCTGGTGTGTGTTCCTGACAACAGTTCACCTAGTAATTGGACTGAAAAGGAAGTTTTAAAGGCAGCAATAAGAGAAGTTGCCCCCTCTTCCTAAAGAAACAAATGGACAATGTGCTTAATGTCCACTAAGATTGGTCTTGGACCACTTGGACCACAATGCATCTAGATGAAAGGTTAATTTAATACTAGTTTATTTTAAATGCCTTATTTAATAGAACTCATAATTAGCACCTTCCTTGTATTCATTGCTGTGTGTAGTAGCTCAAAATCAATATCCAAAATATTTTCATCAGCCAGTTTGGGTTATCCAGGGCAGATTCTTTTCCTGCTTAGCCACCAATTTGAGCTGTAGTGTCTAAATCCAGTCATCCAGGTCAATTTTCCATAGAACCAACTAATAGTTGCTGTTGACTTCAGTGGTGATACTGATGACTGGAGTTTTTGGAAAAGCAAATCAGACACCAGAGTACCTAGATGTATGTGTATATGCATACATTATGTGTTTGTGTTTTCAATTATAAACATATATAAGTACATACCATGGAGTCCAGAACCAAAGATGTGCCTGAGGCAGCTTCATGAAGGAGAAAAGTGATTTTTTTCCTCTTTGTTTGAAGTAGTGTCCTGTTCTTTCCCAGACCTTGCTTTATGTTGTCTTTTGTTGGTGGTCCTTAATGCTGTCTTCCTTCTTTGTTTTGGGTTTTTGGGTACTCAAAATGAAACATTCTCCTATTCCAATTAACACTTTGTTTCTTGAAATACGTCTATCCTGTGTGGATAGTCTGATGAGTTAAAAAACATATAATGGAAAAGTGTCAGTAGAAAGAATTCGCTGTAATTGGTTGTAAAACACTTTCAAGCATACTGCTGCCTCCTCCCTTTCACCCTTCCTAAAGGCACCACTGAAGAGCAACAAGGCATAGCTGAAATGTACCTTTGACAAGCACTTAATTTTTTTTTTTCAACTGGTAATCAATATGGCTTAATTTTTGATGTATGTATAATGTGTGTATATATATATATGTTCCCACTATATATGTTGGTTTTTTTTTGTGGAATTAATTGCTTTAAGTTATGTGCAGTGTAATACTTGAAATGGCTAGCAGTGATTATTCTTAATTTTTTTTAAACATTTGTAGTAATTGTTTTGAGGGCTATCAAAATTATGTATGGAATGCCACTTGTGGACTTCATGCAGGGTAGATGTATTAGTGGATCTCTATTTGAGACAAGTGAAAGGATGTTTGTGAAGGAAGACCAGAGCCATTCCCAGATTGATTTCTTTGCATTTGCAAATGCAAAGAAATCAATCAGCCCCTTTGACCTTGGATTCCGTGTTGCAGCTGAAATAGGTTTTTTCCCCCTGAACTCTGTTGCAAAAGGCACTATGTTAAGGTATGACAGATCAGAGAGAATAAGACAGTAAAGAGGCAGAATAAGAATTCATTCTTTTGTTGAGGTTGCTGCTCAGGGTTATACATCTTGAGTATTTTCTTACGTTGTTGGTGCAGCCCTGTGAAGCATAGTTGGGTTGTCTGACGACTTTGTAGGAGAGAATATTGTAGGTGTTGAAAAATGTAATTATTAAAAATAAGGATTTGCATACGTGCTGTAGTCTGGTAGATTGTTACTGCAAATGAAGTGGAGGGGAGCTCTCTGGTTTGTTGCTCTGCTGTATCTGAAATGATGTATCTGAGTGATGGTTGCTGGATTAAAGCAGTGTATATTTTAGGCTTCTGGTTGCTCAGTGTGAACAGTGCTGTGCAAACACCCCAGGAGCTGCCAGGAGCCATTTTGCATCTAACACTTTCCTGTGTGGTGTCCTACCCTGTGCAGCAGTTTATGTCCATGTTTTGTGTAAGAGGAGCAGGGTGTCTTTATTCTTAATTTTTTTCTCAATGCTCCCAGGCTGAAGAGAGATATGAAGATGACCTGGTTATTTCAGGTCAATGCCTGGATTAACTTCTTGGCAAAAACTTGTTATGGATCATGTACTGCCATCACCACGAAACACAGTATGTCAGGGTATCTCTAGCTCTGTTTAGTAAGATCAATTTCTTCTATGAAAAACAAAAGGAGAATCTCTGTGGAGAGGCGGGGGTTGAATGTAATATAATAACCACTTGTCAGAGAGATACTTGATAGTATTTAGCTTCTGGGGGAGTTACAGCCACTTAATGTGTCTCCAAAGAGAACCAGGGTGCACTCACTGGAAGGATATTGGTGTATCTGTTGGACAATATATATGTTTTTGGTGAATATTTTGCTTAACATACCTATTGTAAAAACAGATGTTAAAATATGAGTGATATGGGCTCTAAAGAATATTGCCATAAACAATTGATGCTTGCATTTGGGTGTAGGGCCACAGTTGCTGTATAGCAGGTCTGGCAAAATCTGTAGGCATTATCGGCTGAAGGGGAACAAGCAATTCATGAAGCATAATAGAGTATTTAATGTCTCTTATAGGTTTTGTAAGTTTCTTGTTCTGTCTTTGCTCTTCAGTTATTTGATTTAGAATTCCTATGCTAGCTGCACATGCCTTATTATTTTATGTTGAAATAAATACAAATAGTATTTTTTTAAAAAAAGCAGCATAGTAATTTTGAACCAGTTAATTTTTAAAGGAAATCTTGTACTTCAAGGGTCAGCACTTTTTTGTTTGGGGAAAAATTATAGAAGCTTTCTGTATCTTTAATAAAATGGTTTCTAATTTATGCTTGATTCTCCTGCTAGGTTAATGTTAATTAGTTTAACATATCACTCATAAAAGATGTCATAGTTGAGTCATTGTGTAGGTAACAAATCTTGCACTGGCTAGCAATGAAGAAATATTACCTCTATTAAAACCCACACTTAAACCGTGGAGTCAGTAAGGGCTCATGACATTTTGCAGTTATCCAGCTTAATGCATTTTAATGCCTTCAGTGGTGTGAGGTTTTTCCTTGGGAGGCTGTGTGGGGGATAAGGCAGAGCCTTCAAATTATGCAGTCAGTATAAAGTGTAGCCTGTGCCAAGTGAGAAACCCAGCAGAAATGCTGGCTGGGGCCCGGATACCTTTTATAACAATTTAATAAAAAAATCCCCCACAACTGTCCAGTGTTGGGTTACCCAAAGAAACATGCAAAAACAGTGGTAAAAAAGCTCAAATCTGCTTATATTTACAGCCCAAGTAATTAGATATTAACAGCACAGCTAAGTATGTATGCTTGTAATTAGCTAAGTAGTTTCATCCATTTCTGCCCTGAGAGAAGCATTAGAACTACTGGGCCTGCAGTGGAAAGAAAATTTCAGCTGTGATTTTGGAGTGGTTAGCGTGACTCTGTAATACTTTATTTCAAAATAATCCCCCAGCTTCTCAGAGGAGGTGATGCCGTGGGGCTGCCAACACAGCAGTGAGCCTGCACTGAGTCCTATCATCCTGCTCAGCTGGTACAGGTATTCCAGGGTATGGGATGGGCAAAGCAAATTAAACTGATCAAACCTCTAGCCAAAAGCTGCTGCCCACATTTCTTTGTTTGTTTAACCCATCAGCATCTGAATGGCAACAAGCAATAGAGT
This sequence comes from Cettia cetti, assembly GCA_013401135.1. NCBI lineage: Eukaryota > Metazoa > Chordata > Aves > Passeriformes > Sylviidae > Cettia > Cettia cetti. The sequence goes on along the minus strand of VZUI01046058.1, from coordinate 5,500 downwards.
AAGTGTTTGAGGATGCTGTTGCTTCCTCTGCCTGAGGAAGTCTGGGTAAGGAGAAGGTGTTGGATCTTGAAGGTCGGTGGAATTTCACTTGAACAGCACAGGCAGGCATGGCCAAGAGCTTTGCATCTGAAATATTAATGTTAAAAAGTTTAAACCCTTTGTTAAAGGTTGAAACTACTTCTGTGGCACAGGAGCAAGGCCAGTCACTCCAGTGTGTGGCAGGGAATGTGTGAAACTTTATAGGGCAGCTCCAAATTAGTGAACCAGATGTGTTTTCTTGCATGCAACCTGTGTTTGTTTCCCTGTGCAGCTTTGTGGCCAAGTAAACATGGTGAGGTTGATCAGAGAAAAGAGGGTTATTGCTGCTTAGGAAAGTAAACAGCCTGCATGCTCTAGCATCTCACAGTCTGAACATCAAAATAAATTAGGTTTTCTCTTTAAGGTTTTTAAATATCCTGCTAGATTCACTGAGAAATGGCAGCTTTGCAGCAGGTGGAGCTGGCAGAAGAAGAGTGTTCTTCTGCCTCCTTTCAAATTATGTGTGTCTGAGCTCCTTTGGACTACTTGTACTTCTGTACCCCAGTAGAAGGCCAATCTGGTGATTATTCATAGTGTGAGGATTCAATGAAATTTTGTTAATAAAAATATACAGTTCTTTGACATCCTGGTTTACAGCTCATACACTGGTGAGTTTGGTGAGCGTCCCAGCATAGTTAGGTGAAGACACAAGACAAGTATCCCTTTGAAGTGACTACAGTGTTCACTATGTCACCCTGACCTTCCAATGAGTTCATCACTGTTGTGTATGCAACTGTGAGCATTAGGATTTCTCTTGCTAAAGGAGACCTCTTTCTCTGAACAGGTTGTTCTTAGGGTGATGTTTTCCTGAGACAGTTCTCTTGTAGCTTCCTTAGCCGTTTGTTTGTTTGTTTGTTTGCAATTATAAATTCTGGTTACCGTGAGACTTGAAAAATTGCAGCAAACAAGTGACTTCTTTCTGAATTTGCTTCTCACCTTGGATTTGCATTAAGCTTTCAGACTTCTCTTAATTTTAACCATGAAAATGGAATATATTACAGTAATTTTATTAACATCAAAAGGCTTCAAATTGCTCACATGTAGCTCTTAAAATTTATAAAGCAGCAGTTTAAGACTTTGAAATTCTTAACAGATGCTCAGTTATGTTCTCAGTATTTGAGCTTAAAGCAGAAAGAATTTAACTCAATTATAATAATGTAAACCTTTCCACTTTGCTTTGCATAATTAAATATTTTCATTTACATAGCACAGAAGTTTAACATTCTAAAGAGTGTAGATAGGCAGAAGAAAAAGGCAGACAAAGATGCATCTTTAATGCATGCAGAGTAGTAATGCACATGCTGGTAATCTTACTGTGCTTATTGATAATAACTTTAACTAGAAATCCGTATGCAAATTCCTGTGAATATGGATTGTATTTAACGTGGATTTTTTTTTTTTTTTTTGATTGTGTGCCTCTTTGGAAGTATGCTGTAAGGTATGTTAAAACTGGAGCAGGAATGCAGCAACTTTGGTATCTTCTACTTCTTGTTTTAAAATATTAATTAGTGGAACAGGTCTGAGGAAAATTAAGGTATCTTTGGCCAACTTTTGTGGATGCAGGAAATGGCTTGACTGTGCTTCTGTGGAAGTCTGTCATCCTACTGGGGTGGCAAAAACTAGACTAGAGGTGGTTATTACCATCACTTTGGATAATGCTGTGTCTCAGATTCATCAGCCTTCTGTCAGAGCAGCTTCTCTGTGGTATAATAGGAAGCATCACGTGTTCTAGGGACTATAAAATAGACCCAAGATGTGCAAATAAACACTTGCACTTTCCTAAATTACTGCTGTCTGTCAGGTTGAGGTCAGCAAGAGGCTGAAAGGAATCTTTGCTGGTTTTGAAGCAATTTAGTGCAATTTCTGTTGGCCAGTTTAATGTCACACTTGAATCTTCTTGAAAGTGGGAGGATCAGTGATGTTCCCCTATAATAAAATAAAATGGGCTTGATTCTTATGTTCCTGAATTCTCAAACTATAAAATATATACAGATTGTCACGCAACATGTGGAAAAATATAGGTGTTTTAAATAAGAAAAAAAAAGCTTTTTTTTTTTTTTTTTTTTTTTTTTTTTTAAAGCCTTTTGTTTGCCTACCCTTAAACTTCACCAGGTGATTGGCTTGCTCTGGTTGAATGTCTTATATCGAAGTAGTTGGGTGGTTTTCTTTTGTTTTATGTTTATTACATGCTTCAAATCTCAAAATTTAGGTGCCAATATATGGGACACATACAGCAATTCTATACATTACAATTAAGTGAAGATGGATTCTTAGAAAAACTTGGGTTACATTAAACACTATTTCTCATGTGTTGATTTTAGAACATGTATCAAACCTCTAAAAGAAAGTGGAAACCCAAGCAAAAGGGAGAACACCTGTGTGTATGTTTGTGTGTGCATGCATTGCAGTGTAGGGAGTGTAGTAACTTCTTAAAAGAAGTTTGTGTGTTTATCTTTCATATTTTATTACATTTTCTCTAGGGTTTTTTAGGTAGTGAGCTTTGGAAAATTGTTTCAATGGCACTGACATTTCAGGTGATTTCTGTCAATTGCCTAGGTTTCTTTCAATTGCACATAGATTTTCTAGTGCAGTATAAAACCTTTTGTCATATTTTTTGCTTTGTTTAATGGGAATGGAGGTAAGAGAACAGAATGTAGGGGAAAATGAGAATTTGATTTCCAGTGAAGCAAAATTTCATGTCCTAAAGCTGCTTCTGACAGCCATTCTTTTAGTTTAATGAGTGACTCTTTGCTAACTGCAAATCCAGCGGTGTGGGTTACTTGCTTAAAGAACAAGTAAAGCTACAAGGATCTCATTAACTTTGATTTTCATGTTATCCCAAAAACTTGTAGCAATATATGTGCTCTTGTTTTATCTTGCCTCTGATCATTGGGGAGTGCTTAGATGTGCTAAAAATTTTGGCACCTCTGAGCACCCTAAAAATAATTTTATTGGTAGGATTTTATTGATAGAAAGGCAACTGGAGGCTGAGTACAGACTTCTCTTAGTTTTTCATTTTTGCTCATTTGGCTTTAGCTGTTGAGTATTTTGCCAGTACTCTTTTCCATTCTTGCTTCATTAGACTTGTGCTGCTTTTCTGAAGGGTTATGAGAAGTTCTCATTATAAAGCAGCTGCTTAGCTCAGGAAATCTCTATTTCTATAGAGATTTCTATCTCTATTAGCATTCTCTAGATTTTTGAGTTGTTTTGTTGTTTAGGAGAAAAAATGGGATTGTTTTGGTTTGTATTGAATACATGTAGTAAGTCTATTGAAGAGGTGTCAGTATTGTAGTGAGATTAGATAAGTTGTCTTTGTATATGAGGAGAACACATGGTTCTGTATTTTTGGTTTCTCAACTGTATGTCTTAGGTGTGTTGCCTTCCAGCTGGTTTTCTATTATCATATTATCTCTAGCTCTGTTTCTGCTCATTTGCACCTGGATATCACCACACTGGGGAATTTCCTGGGAGATACAGAATCATTTCAGTATATGACACCAGGCACTTGCCAAACTTCCTGTTTGTATGAGGTGGGTTTTGGATTCCTTTGGTAAAGGATCCCGTGCAGAGAGCTCTTTGTAGAAGGTAGGAGAATACCTTTCTCGGCTGCTGGATTTGTCCACAATTAGCTTATGCTATGTGGCTTAATTTACTACAGAAGTAGTGTGTTGCTGCTTTACTAAGCCTCTCTCTCTTAAAGTAATTGTGTGCCCATTTCCCATTTAAAAGCTAAACAAAAAACCTGGCATTCCAAAAATAGTAGTGGAATATTAGGCATGGGGTTCTCTGGCGTGTAACTACTTATTTGTGTGGTAGGTGCAATTTTCTTGGTTTTGTCCAATGGTTTAGGGAGTGTCTGTGCACTTTCCACTTCCCAAGTCATTAGTGATTTGTGGCTGATTTGGTCCAAATTTAACTATTGTCTATAATCTCTGGGGATTAGAATTCCTAAATGTTTTAATACCTGTAACTCTCATTAGAAACTGCAGTAAGTAAGTCCTGATTTATGAGTACTCAATTAATCTTAATGCCTGGGATTTGTTCCATTAAATTCACATACCTGGGTGAGTGCTCGAGGTCTTCAAAGAATTCTTCAAATAAGCATATTGACCTATTGACCTTTGAGGACTGGAGAGTAAGACCAGGGTATTGTCCACATAAAACGGTTCTTCTGTGACACCTATTTTAGTATTTTTTTAATATCTTTCAGATCACGCCTCTGATTATGTTGAAGAGGGGCAGGGGGAGCATATGTTTTTATGTGATTGCTCTCTTGGTTTTAGGAAGTATGGGGAAGAGGGGGAGGTAGGTTTTTTTGGTTGGTTGGTTGGTTTTTTTTTTGTTTTTTTTTTTGGAATACAGTCTGAAAAACAGACCCCTCCACAGCAGTTTAATCCAATTGCGGGTTGGTCGGTGTATCTCATTTTCCTAAGAACTCTGATGGGATAATCCCAGGTAACCCCATCATAAGCTCTTCTCGGCATCTGGCAATAGCCCTGATGAGTGCGGTGATACTGCAGGTTGCTTGATTAGTTGCTTGAGGTTATCTGGTCCAGGTCTGAATGCATTAAATCTAACCCAATGTATTTTAATATTTCTGAGTGCAAACTTACTCATCTTAAAAAGTGGATGGTGGTAGGGGAAGCTTTGGCTGGGAGTTGCGCTGTGGTGGGACTTAGGCTGCCTGCTGGAGGAGTGAAGTATTACCACAGTAGAGGAAGGCCATGTCAGGAAATGGTTAAAAGACACATAGCTCTAGGGGATCATGATCCTTTTGATGAAGTTGTGATTCATTTGGAACATGCTTAATTGATGGTACCTATCCCTGGCTGGATTCCAATGGACCTAGCTGCTTCTTCATGGCTGTGAGAAACAGGCTTCCTCTCCCTGGGTGCATTAGAGGGGGGTAAAAACATTTGCTTTGCTTCTCTAGTTGGATCCTTTTTCTCCCTGGACTGAGTGATGCTTCTGAAATGCAGGGCACTGAAGTCCCACAAAGGATCCACCTTCCCTCTGCACCAGTTTTACCAATTGGAATGGGAATATCATGTGGGGATCTGTCTCTGTAGAGTATCTGAGCTGAGAATTTTACATCCCTCTCTGAGATTTTTCTTTTTGGCCTGTGTGGTGGGAATTTGATTTTTTTTTTCCATCTGTTCTGATAATTTTGCTGTAAGAGGTAATACACAGGGGAAGACTGTCTATCATTTTTATGTGGAAGCTGTTTTAATCATTACACCAAGAGTTTTAGTTTCAGTTTGGGTACTCCGGTAAGTTTTAACTTGTGTACTCTATGATCAGGATTTCTGAATGTTGTGTGTGCTATGTTTTGTTGTTTTGGGTTTTGTGGTTTAGTTGGTGTGTGTGTGTGTGGTTTTTTTGGTTTTTTTTTGGTTTTTTTTTTTTTTGGTTGGGCTTTTTT
>VZUI01046057.1:0-104355 GCA_013401135.1 Cettia cetti | reverse complement strand
CATATACATATACATATACATATACATATACATATACATATACATATACATATACATATACATATACATATACATATGCATATACATATGCATATGCATATGCATATGCATATGCATATGCATATGCATATGCATATGCATATACATATGGTTAAAATTGAAAAATTTAAATTAAAAATGAAAAACAAGAAATTACAGACTGGTAGTTATTTCATCTACAGAACATCTGTGCTTTATAAATATCCACAGTCTTAGTTCTAGCTTCAAGCAGAACATATACTTGAGAAGCTGCATAGGTATCAAGAAGGGAAATAGGAATTTTGAGTGTAACATTGTGTTGTTATCTTTGTTTTCCATGGACATGATGAATTGTGGGCCTTTTGAATATGGAAATTTCTGGGGTGATTTAGTGGATCAACCAGTATGATATGTTTAGTATTTGCGACCTAATTCACCTGTAGACCCCAATACAGTTTGCACATCTGAGGAACATTGTTTTCTGTTTGAAGGCGAATTCCACAGTTGCTTCTATATGGGATGTGACAAGGATTTTTTGGTCTCCTCATGGGATAATTTAAGTTTTCATTTGTATTTTTTTCTTAGGTGAGAAACCAGCTTCCGCAATATTTGTGTTTGACAATAAACTCAAAAATGTGTGCAATGTGAATATGCCTAAGTAAAAAAGAACTCAGAGGAAAAATAAAATTAGATAAACTAATTTATTTTTTAGTGTTTTTCCATGTGATTTTAGATTATAATAGAAGCTAAAGCAGCAGGGTCTGTCTTGTTCTTGCGAAGTTTGTAATAATTTTAAAAGTTGTCAAGCAGGGAAATGCACAGTAGCTAAACATCGATGTTTGGTTTGTTTTAACTCGGTGCAATCGCTAAATAAAAACATTGTCTGAAGTTTCAGAGGTACTGAAATGATCACACATACCTGTTTGGAAAATTTTTTTATGATATGTGCATAAAGGGTGATATTTATTTTATCATTTACCTTAAAAGATGGGAAAGGATGTCATAGAACGCAATTATTTTTTGGTAAGCAACTGTTGAAAGAGTCAATAAAGTTGGATGAAGACATAACATAGCAAATTGACATTAGTACTTAAATCAGACTTACCCGATGAATTGAAGAAACTCAAAAATAACCCTGCATTTTCTTGAAGTCAAACTTGTGTGAAGTCAAAATAGAGACAGGGATATAACTTTACAGAATTTGCTAGAATGGTTTAAATTTACATTTCTCTTAGGGTGTTGTCACTTGTGGAAGGAGGGAAAAGGAAAGTAGTGCTAGGTGCTTCTCTGCCAGATTTTTTTTCTGAAATCTGGTACACTGACATGGCGAATCAGTGCTTCAATTCCAGCTGAGACCCACTAGGAAGGAGGCTTTGGACTCACAAAAGAAATTGTGCAGCAATGTAAGGTCAGTTTAGAGGCTGAATCTTAAGATTCAGTACTGAGAACAGCAACATTTTTACCTTGTTTAGCCTCAGTATACATTTCTGAATTTCTTCAGTGATTAGGTCTACTTACTCAAGTGAGTGCACCTCTCTTCCCTTTTTTTATTCAGAGAAATCAGTTACTGTCTTGTAAGACTGTTCTTGAAATTGATGAGCATTTAGGTTTAGTCTCAAGTCTTACCTAAGTTAGAAGCTTGCAATCCTTTTGAGATAGGTTTCTGCTTTCTTTGTTACTGTACAGCCACCATGGAATAATTTATACCTATGTTCAGTTATCTGAATCTATAGGTAAAAACGTGCATGTTGAAATTAGAATGTACCTCAAAGTTTAAACAAAATACTGGCCCATGTGTATTTTTAATGGGTCATAGAATCATAGAATATCCTGAGTTGGAAGGGACCCACAAGGATCATGGAGTCCAGCTCCTGGCCCTGTGCAGAACTCCCCAGGAGTCACACCATGTGCCTGAGGGCATTGTCCAAATGGTTCTTGAACTCTGTCAGGCTTGGTGCTGTGACCACTGCCCTGGGGAGCCCGTTCCAGTGTCCAACCACACCCTGGGGAAAGAATCTTTTCCTGATATCCAACCTAAGCATCCCCTGGCACAGCTCCTTGCTGTTCCCTTGGGTCCTGTCACTGATTACCACAGAATAGAGATCGGTGTCTGCCCCTCCTCCTCCCCTCTTGAGGAAGTTGCAGACTGCCACGAGGTCTCACCTCTGTCTCCTCCTCTCTAGGATGAACAAGCCAAGTGATTTCTGTCCTAAGTCTGGTCAAACAAAACATAACGTAGTTCAAGTTTGTCCATTGTTTTTCTACTCTATAAACAGCATTATTTTTTGTTATATTAACAAGAAGTTATCCATCCCTTAGGTACTGCTGCTGTAATTGCTAAAGTTTGGTGCTGTTTCCTGAAACCTATCCCTGCTTGAAAGTGTCATGATTGTGTGTTAAATGTTCTGCTTTTCTCATTCATGGCAGCCCAGAGTGACATTTAGTGATTTCACGGGTCTTCTTGTTAGTATTTCTGTGTTATGAGCCCTGCTGTATCTTGAGACTACAATAGTCACTGAAGATACACATAACACAATGTGTCTTATTCTGTGTGCAGGAAATTCCAGAAGTTATCTAGTCATGACATTAGATTTAACTATTCAAGACTTAAAACTGTTTACTACAGACTTCTTATATGACACTTATAGCCTTTGTTAGCTTAAAATGTAGGAAGCCCCTAAAAACAATTACCTTTTGCTCAGAGTGTCAGAAGGATTAATATTGTATCCATGCATTACATAAGATGTCATCTTATCTTGGGTAATAATGATATTCTTACTCATAAAAAGCCAGTGATTTGGTCATAGGAGCAGTGGAGCACTCTTCAGTCTCCTCAAACTGAATGGAAATTTCAAATGTGAAAATAATAATCTGTAGATACATATAATGAACTCTCAGACTTCAGTGAACTACTTATTGAAGATTATACTGTTTCTTTTTGGTCTTGAACCAGTGTGTGCAGCAGAACATAACTGCACCAAACCCCATTGCATCTCTAAGGTAACTCACTCCCATTGAAAGCAGATGTATACAAAGGAGTCTGAAACAGGTACTTTCACATTACATTATTCTGACCTCCTCACAACGCAATTGTATCTTTTGAAAAAAATAATTACTCTTTCAGTCATATTTCTTTAACATATTTGCATGGATCATTCATTTAGAAGCTTCAGAATATATATTATTCCTGTGAGGAATGTTTCATGCTTACTTTAAAACAATGTTACATCCCAGTGGCTCAAATATTCTTCTTGTTTTTCTAATTGTGTTAAGTTTGTAACACAAGATTTAACTAAATTAAATTCTTGACCATTTTCATTTATTTTTGTTCTTAATATTAACCTCTGTTTTCTAGGCAGTTGTCCTGTCTTTGCTCTGATTCTGAGTCTGACTGTTACTAACACAAGACTGTGTTATAGCACACTGACGTGTATACATCTTAATTGGTGTGCATACATCTTAATTGGTGTGACATGACCTCATGATATCACTTTCCTATGATGGTCAATAATTTCTGAATAAGTAAGCATGCTGGGTGTCCAGAGATCAGGTAGGTAGATCACTGAAAGAAGGAAAGAGCTGATAAATGTCCTGAGAACATGATAAATCACTGCCAAATTTGCTGGTTTTGTATATCCAAAACACAAACTATTCTTTGGTAAGTTTGCCTACTGGTGCTAAAGCTAGGAGGCATTGCTTTTAGTGGTGCTGTAGAATAATTCTGGTTTAGCTGTAAAAGCAAGAAAAAATTATCTAGAGTGTTTTCTAAATCAAGTGGGCAGTTAAGTGTTTTATATGAGAAAGTTCCAATCTGGAGTTGCCTGCTGCTCCTTCCTGAATATAAGGGCTAATCTGAGATTTTATGGCATTGTGCTTTGTTAATATGGAAATCAATATGATGTTAAAAACAAGACAGTGAATTCAGCAAGCACTAAGCATCAGGTGCATACAAATGATGAGAAGCAAATTATAAACCATGAATGCGTCTTAAAATAATAAAATTATGCTGTCTAGAAACTGTATTATTATTAACTGCCAAATTATGAGACCTTCATTTACACTGCTAAGCCCTTGCTCACTGAAGTGAATCTTTTGGTATCAGTGGGACTAATTTGTAAATGCCTGTTTTTGAAAGACTGTCACAACATTCCACAAACTTTTTTATATGTCTTTTGAAATTAATGTCTTCTGTGTTTTCAAATACATACTGCAAGAACAGCTGGTTTGTAAGTGCTTGCTGCAAGAAGAGAATTTCCAAAATGCAAACCAAAAAAAAAAAAAAAAAAGAAAAAAGGGAAAAAAATGAGTGAGATGCTGGTACATGGCACCAAGTAAAGGAATTTTGAATTGTATCCATTGAAATATGTTTGTAGCTTAAATGTTTTACAAATAATAGGGATCTTTTTATTCTTTGCTAGCTTTAAGGATTTGTCACTCCTCATTTCATACTGTTGGTGTGAACAATACCAGTTTTTTATAAGTATTTTATAATAACTTAATACCTAACAGTTTTTATGCAGATATATCCCTATAGACAACTTTTTTCCTTCAAAACTCCACACATCAGACCAATACCATAATGTTTTAAGCACTTTGCTGTAAATGAGTATAACAAGACAAAACCTGATGTCTAAGAGTCTCATTGAAAGCCAATGAAAGCTTTAACAGCAGAGTTAATGGAATAATAAAGGGTATCGATTGTTAATAAAGGGTTATAGATTTTGATACAAGGCATTAATCTCTTATAAAAAAAAAGCAGTAAATCACTTGTGTACAGCATGGGATTCCTATTTAAAGGAATAGAAATAGCTGAGTGAGCAGTTGGAGGCAGACTGAGCAGCAGTGTGGGTTGGCCAGCAGTTGAGGACCTGTCCCTCACATATCTGTGAGCACGGGAGGCCCTGAGTGCAAGTGCAGACGGGAGCAGAATGAGCAGAACTTTACTGACTGCTCAGATTTGCTGTACAGCTAAAGGAGAACAGAGCAGCCAGCCCAAAGTGCCCCTCCAACATGGAGTGTGAAACAGGTGTGCTCAGTGTCCTCTGCTTCACACTGCTGTGTGAGCTGCACCACCAGCTAGCTGGCTGCCAAAATCATTTCCACTATAGTAATATAGTCATTGCTGCTGACCCACTGACTGTCTGTCAGACTAAAAAGAAATGTTTAGTGTTCCAGGCAAAAATACTTAGAATCCGCCTTTTAGATATCAACACCAGAATAAGTGGCCTACTTGAGTGCTGAGAAGTGAAAAGAAGACTAACACCAAAAAAAAGTAAAGCAAAGCTGACAATTTTTTCATTTCAGAGGCATCTAATAAAAACCAGAGTTTCTGACAAAAGTTATCTGGCTTGAGTTTTTTACTGTATTCTTTTTTTAATCTCAAAGAATGGTGATCTGATGTTTATTAATTTTTTATAGTATTTCAAAATTTATGTTCAATGAACAAAGGTAAATCCAGTTTCCCTTTCTGATTTTTGGAAGCAGTAGGGGGAGAGAAGAAGAAAGCAAAGTTCAGGTAATTCATTGGAATTCAAGTTTATTTTCAAGGAATGTTTCCAAGAAACAACGGAATGGTCATTTAACTAAACTGTAATTACATTTAAAATTAACAGCCTGGGATCAGGGAATGGTGGATGCTGCATCAGCTTCAAAAGAGTTAACAGATAGGATTTATTATCAACTAATTTATTATTATGTCTAATAGATTTCAGTTTTAGTCAGCAGATGTAACTAAGATTTCAAAGATACATGAAAATATAAGAGATTTGTAGATCTTTTTTCTAGAAAATAGGAAGTCCTTGGGCACACGTGTGTGCCTGTGTCCATGTACACTTACTGTTGCACAAGCATTGTAGTAAAATCTAATCTCTCAGCCAAGAATTGCAGTTGACTTTGTGAACAGTGATGTTTTGAAGGTCAAAAATTATAATTGGCATATCAGCCTATTCCTTAACCATGCTGATTTTATCCTTTTCTAAGCATGGTGTTCAAAGAATCAAGAAGACATTGATTTCTGTGGAAACTTCAACCTGTACAGTATTCTGCTTTCACAATTTATTGCTTTTACAGGGCTTCAGTCTGGCAGGCTCTAAATATCTTTCTCTAGCTATATTATACAATGGGCCTGGGTTATGGAATATTATATTAAAAGCCCCTGGAATTCCTCAATCCCTCAAATCTTTGCAGCAAGATTAAATGAATTCTGCAGCAGGTTTTTCTAAATTCTATAGTAATAATATCCATGCTGTCTAGACTTTTGTTTTTTGGAGTCTATAGCTGTACTGTCACAAAACTAATTAGAAAAGGTTGGCACAAATACCCAGGTTAGCGTATTTGTGCTGATTTTTGCTGATCTACTGAAAAATTCACTTTGTAATTTTTAAGCTTTAGTCATAATATTAAAATGAAAGGTATTGATGTTGTTCTTTTGATTTGCTTTAGTGCCTAGAACTGATTTTGTTTTGCTTTTCTCACCATTTATGTAAACGTCTTTAAAATCTAATTATTTTTATAAGCACATAAGAGCACTAATTTTATCCAGTGTGAATCAGGAAGATCTATTTTTCTAATTCTAACCTTGACACTCTAGTTGTAGAAAGTGTTTTTGAACCTCTAATATTATATGAATTAGTAATTTAAGTAATTTTGGGCAGGGTTGTTTGGTTGTTTTTTGTTTGATTGTTTTTTGTTTGGTTGGTTTTTGGTTTTTTCCCTGCAGAGCTTCTGAAGTAATTCTTACTTGCTATTCCCTGGACTGAATAACTTTCACCTGGCAGGGTTATTGTTTTATTAAGATTCTTGTAAAAGAGATATCCCAAAATCTGCCTCTGAACTGTTTGAGCTACTTGTAGAACTGGAGAACAACTAGACCATTAAAATTTTATGCACTGGAAGAAAACATTAATTTCTGCACTGATTTCTTCATACAGTGCCCTTACAGCCTTCTAGGAATTTGTACTTTTGCCTTTTTAACAATGTGGTCTTTGATAGTAGAGGTGTCTTTTTTCAATGATAGGAACTTTTAGATAATAAATAGACTATAAATGGACTACTTTATGGTTGTAATTCTCTAATGCACCATATTTAGAAAGCATTAGTAAGATTACCTAGTTAGAAATGAATATCTCAAGAAGACAGGTAATATCTAAAACTTTTTATTAAGTCAATTAAGGTAGTAAGCAGCCATTAGCATTTACTGATATAACAATAAAATATTTAGTTCCTTACTGGTCAGGCTCTTGATTATTTACATCATTGAGAAAATCTGACACCATATCTAACTGGAAGTTTTCTTTGTTCCTATTTCTGCTGTGGAATCTAAGGAAGGCTCCAAAAATTTGGAATCACATGTAACAATTATCACCATGAAGCTAACTAAAGAAATAATCACATGAAGATGTAGCCAAAATTGGAAAGAGAACTTGTTAGTTTACAAGTTGTTAGTTTACTGCTTTCCTGCAAATTTGGTCTCCATTTTCTTTTTTTTGTTATTCAATGCTCATTTTCCTAGTGTTGCACTGTTTTCATATCAAAAATATTTTTCCAGTGCAGAAACCCTACCTTGTGCATTATTGCTTTGAGTTTTATAGCAAGTCCTGGAAGTGTACATGCACATAAATTTTCTTATTCCAGGATGTCACTGTGGAATGTCTGTGAGAGTCACAGAGGAATTTTCAATGGGCGAATTCAGCATACATTCTCATTCTTAGCTGGGCTGTTTCTTTTACTAGAGCAGTTGATATGAGTTAATGTGTGAATTTTCCTTCTAGCTCTCTCCTGGTTCTCCACATTTGCTGTGGCATGCAACAAAGAAGTGAATAGCTCCTCAATCAAAACAACTCCTTTTAGTACCTTGGAGGATTTTGCAAAGAATAACTTATTTGCTGGAGTACCTCTTAGAAAGAGCCCTTCAGTACGAAGTTTTCACACTAGGCAAAATTGGGAGACAAGATATTTTATGATTCTCAGGCAGCTTTTATCATATAATCATGAGGCTGATTCAAAAGTCTCTGATTTTAATTATGAACATATCCCTGAAATAGAGAGGAATGAGAATGTTCATAAACTTTAACTATTTTTATTCCATATTGCAATGAATTATTGAACTGTGCATTGCCTTTGTGAGTTCCATGTTGGCTTTGAAAACAACTTAGTGCCTTTTTCTATAAAGAATTTAGGCTCCAAACTAAATATTAAGATTAAAAATTGGTCCATTTTACTTCCAAAGTCATTGTATAGTTAATGTGAGATGTTTTCCACTACCTCTGAGCAACTGAGATTTAGTTCTCCTCTTTCTTAGACCTAATTAGCAAGTTACATTAAATATCTGACAAACCACTGTTTAAAATACATTAAGTGTTATCCAACATTTAAAAAAAAATGTTTCAAGGCAGTAGGTTATGATTCTCAAAGGCAAACTAGGCTTTTAGAGCTTTTTGGGGCAAGTTCAGCATGCACTTTGTTACCAGGATTAATACAGCAAAGTGGCTGTGTATGTCTGATACCTCACCCCACGTTCTCTGCGTCTGCCTTCTGCTGTTGTCCCACCTACCTCTGGCAGCAAAGCGTGGTGGACAACTGGCTCAGCAGATACATGAAAGGCTCTACTTCTGTAACATGCTAGGTACCAACTTGCAACTTTGAAGTTGCCTGAGCAGTCTTTGCCAACAAATGTGGTCATGAAATTTTCATAGATAGGGAAGAACTAGTCTCTAGACAGTAACCTTTTGTACTTCTTTTGTTTCTCTATGCACTTTTCAGAGTACTTTAAGGATGCTCAGATGTATTTGTACATTTTAATCTATTTTTCTTTCTCCTCCTCCCTTTTTGCTCTCTCTTTTGCTTTCATCACTCTGCCCCATGAGACTTCCTTTTCTCCTGAAATTTTCATGTAAGAAAAATTATATTACATATGCACATATGTTTAGATACCTCTGACCTGTGTCTTTTTCCAGGTCAGCTATTGGAATTCTTAATAAACCATAATTCAAAGTTCTCAGGACTTGTGCAGGTAGATCTTTACATGCCTCATTTATGACTCCAGGTCATGAAATATAACCAGATTATTTGTAGTTTATTTGCAAGGAACTTTATAAAACTCTATTTTGGTCTCACAAAGTCAAACAGTTAAAATCAAAGAATGTGTTTCTAAAGACTGAAGCAATTCAGTGAAAAAATTACAAAGAAAAGAGCGTAGATTTTTTTCCAACAAATACCTTAGAATGGTAACTAAATCACAGTAATGAAATCTGCAGTAATGCGTGTGGAACTTCATGAGCTGGTATGATTGACCTGATCTGAAAGGAAAGCTCTTGAACTATTCTTACAGTACAGCCAACACTTCACAGAACAAAATACTCAGAGAAACAATTTAATTAGTGAAGACAGAAAATTAAAACAAAAAATAGAAAAGGAAAATGAATAATTTACTGGAAATATTTTTATAGCACATCTTGAAGGAAAAACAGGGAAATTAACATTTAGGATTTCAAATATAAAATCTATTGGTTCTTCAGCAAACTTCTTGCACATGAATAGCCAGTAGCAATTTATGTATTCTGTAAAACTTTAAGTATTCTGTGCAGGATTTCTGAGGGCCTCCATCTATGTGGAGCCATGACAGGCAGACAGGCGGGGCTGGGAAATACAGTCAATGGATCAGGAACAGCTTTAACCAATTTAGGAACATTTACGCCAAGTGGTAACAGCATACTGAGTGCTTCTTGCATACACACAATCCAACAGAACTCAGTGCCAAAATTCCATGGCATTGAAGCCCAGCACAAAGCTCCAGAGTACTGGCTGTATTCCTGGGCCTGTGTTCTCGTAGGCTCTCCGACTAAACAGTAGTTTCAGGAGCCGTTTTGGCACGGCTCCCGCTGGCTGGCACTCTGCAGACACGGAGATCTCTCCAGGCACCTCAGACAGCCAGGAATGCTCAGGGCCAAAGAGCAAGACCATGACTTGAGCTCAGCAGGGTGAGGACAGAGGTTCTACACATCCACCTCTAGGCTGCTCAAAAGGGTCACTTACCTCTTTTGTCTTACAGTTGCTTATTCTCTCTCATTTTTTCCTCTGCCTCACTTGGTTGTAATGTGGTTGGTGATAGAGAAAGGGCAGAGCACTTGGAAACGCTTTGCTGGAGATAGGGGATGCATAGCCCAGACTGACAGTGACTGTACAAAACCTCTCAAAGCACTCCAGCTCTTGAGGGAGTCATGGAAGAAATCAAAGGGGGAATTTTTCTGTATGTATAGTAGGTTTTGTAAGGTATCCAAATCAGGAAGCATTAGTGAATTAAGGAAAATAAAGGAGACAGTCAAGAAGTACTGACAGAGAAACAAACTGCTGCATTTGTAGTATTATGGAAACTAAGAAAAAATATTTTAATTCTAAATTAATCTGAGACACACATGAATCTACAAAAATGAATTGGGCTTACATTACTGTAAAAAACAGACTTGTAATATATTGCCAATATGTGCTATGAAACCGATTCCAACTTTATGACTGAAAAATTTGTTTAAAAGTTGTAGAACTAGTAAAATTGCAGACTAATGTTTGATTTTTTTTTTAAGTTTGAGGAAGTTTTGCTTATGTCTCTGTTTTTTCAATTTTAAAGGAAGGAATGCTGCAACTATTATTTACTATTTTAAAATATTCTCCAGTTTTCTTAATTTGTTAAAGGTTACTATTATGATAGATGTAAAGTGATTCTGGAAATACTGAGAGAATTGTGGATTTTCCCACCTGTCGATTTTCATCAGCTATGATATCTTGTCTTTAAAGACAAAACAGACACAGGTATACTAACAAAGGTACTGATTTGCCCCTATTTTGGGTAAAACCAAAATAAAAATCATGTTAGATTTGTATAAATCTTAAAAATCACCCCCTTATGCGAAAATAGTGAGAGATTGAAATTAATGAGTTTTGACCAAGAATGTGTGCCAATTTCCAACAAACTTATTTTTATGTGAGCGCAAGAAGCTCCTGGATGAGAAAATTTATAGTGGAAATGTTGGCAGGAATTAACCTAATGCTGCTTAAATAGTACCACTATGTTAAGAAATACACTGAATACCAGACAGCTTTCTGTGGAAAATGATAAACATACAAGGTCTCTGTAGGGGATCTCAGCAGAGCCATTTTTATTATCCAGAATAGTGGGTTTCTTTCTGTGATGTTGTTTTTATGCATGATATATGGGAACAGAAGCAAAACCAGCATTTTTTAACAGTTACGTTTTTTTCAACACATTCGATAGTGTGTATTTACACAGTGCTCACTTAATTGTATTTTATTCATATAAACTGTTTCTAGTACAGTTTATTTTATTTTATTTATTTTATTTTACTTTATTTTATTGTATTGTGTTCTTTGTGAATGCATTTATGATGCAAACTCAGAATTATACTGTTGATCACTTGCATGCTGAGCTACAGCTGATAATAGGAAATGCCCTGAATTAAATCTTAGGAAATTAGACTGATTCCCAGTGAAGAAGTAAACAAACGGCATGATAATCACAGATCAGAACTTATACCTTCCCACTCTCCTTTCAAAACCAGACACGATTTTAAGCCAGAATTTTTCACCTAGTCCACTTGGTCTTAATTTGCATTTTTTTGCCACGTGAACAGTATTTATTTTCCTTACTAACAGCAGAAATTAAGTAGATATGTTATTTATAACCACAGATGGAAATATCTAAGTATTATATGCCATTCAGAAACAAAACTATATGTTTTGTTTCTGAATGCCAACTCTGTACTAATGATGAACTGTAGACTACCTTTGGTTTTGTTATTTAATCTGCATATGCTTTTCTGCAGGGTGAGATCCAGCAGCTGTTGATTATAGCTGATCCCAGAGCTGCATTTGACTATTGTGAGCATTATAGCCCAGACTGTGACTCCCCAGTGCCCAATGCTGCTCAGGCTCAAGATCCTCGAGTTGATGAGGTGAGTAATCAGTCATGTATTACTGGATTTATTGCACATTAGTGGTTCTGCTGGAGAAAAGTTACACAAGGAACACTTCCAGCTAAATGGCATGCATTGTTCTAGAGGTGAAGAAATCAGGTTGCAGGAATGCATTTGTTTTTGCTGTCCATTCATTAATGTCAAGCATTTGAAGGAACCTGTCACCCTAATGGTATTTGAACAATCAGCATTCTCAATGAAGTTATACTGTAATTCTTTTATAAAGTTATAGCAGTATGAGTTTGGCTACTCATGCATATTTATTCTTTCTGTGTAGATTTATGATTTTTCTGATGCAGGATATCAGCAAATGCCACCTTTAAAAGATGTGGGAGCTTTGAGTATTCCACAATTGTAAACTTCTCCAGTTAGAAGTGCCCTGTGTTTTAATGATCTGCATGCACAAATGCATGTGCTCACAAAAGTATTTCAGCCAGTTTCACTCATAGGAGGTAAACCAACAAGGACAAAAGAGAGTAGGAATTTTTCCCAGAAACATGAAAGATATTTAGAGAAACCATTAGTCACTGTAGACAGTTCTCACAGCCACAAACTGAGTAATTCACCCAGGTCAAGAGATTTCCTCAGATTAGACCTCTGAGCACTTTATGTATTGTTGTACACATTCTAAGTGCATGCATAGAACAGTGTAAAGGGAAGAGCTTGTCCAAAATGTAGCAAGTCATAACTGAACTTGGCTCTGGACAGCTAGTATGCACACCATGTGTGATCTGACTGTCTATGACTACTGATTGCTCAAGAGATCAGTATTAAAAACTTGATGAATTTTTCATAGATGTCTACTTTGAGCCTGTTTTGGGAGTGAACTTTTCCTAAACACGTGGTGATTTTATTTTTTGTTACTATTTATTCTGACTGAAAATTATGTCAGGAGGAGACAAAGGCCCATAGGGAGCAGAATTTCTTTCTTTCTTTCTTTCTGAGGGACTCCTTCCCACATCCACTCCATCTGAGGTGTAGTTCAAGATGTATCAAGTCACCTACACACAGGCAGAGGACTTCAGAGTGCGTTACAGTGCACAGGGTCTGGGCTTTTCAGGAGGATCCCAGAGGACCTGCTGTCTGTGTGCCTGCATACATGGATCTCCATATTCCAAACCAGAACAGATTGAAAACATATTGCTGGTAATTTATGCAAAGACAAAAAAGATCTAATTTTTTTTTCCCATAATTAAGTTTCAAAGAAAATTTGGGAACTTTCCTGGGCTTTGGTACTATTTGGTTGCTCTTGGGTTCAGTGGTTTTTAATGTGTTTTTCAAAGGCCTATTTTTCCCTCTTGGTAACACACAGCATTTGTGGGAGTACCTACAGAGAAAAAAGTAAAATCAGAGATCTTAATTTGTAGTGTAACATTTTAAAATGATTTTGAAAACAAATTGAAAAGCACATAATAATTAGTAAAATGGAGAACTGCTATTTCTATTTACTTTATTTTTTTTGCTGAGAGTAGTGGTTGGATTATTTTGCTTAGCTTTCTGACCTAAGACATCATTTCCTTGTTGCACTCCATGAGTTTGTGTCACTTTGCATAAATATTCCCAGTGAAGTCAATATATCTCTTTAATGTGTAATAGTGATCTAAAATAATCCTATCAGCAATGCTACCAATATGATAAATGTGCAAGAGAATAAATGACTGACTGAACTTATAGAATTATAAAATTGTTTGGTAAATAGTAAAAAAGCAGCTTGTTGAGGCAAACTACTTTGTTATCTTTTGAGAAGCAGCCTGTCAAATCACACAGATAATTTATTTTAAGGAAATAAATGAAACAAGTTTTATTTAGGTACTGAAATAAGTTACAGAAGATAGCAGTGCTGATTTTTATAAACTGTAATTGGAAAACTAAATAAGATGTTAAAAGATAAAGATATATTTGCAGCTAGTCTATAAGGAAAATGATTGTTTTAAAATGCTTGATTACGTTTTGAGCAGATTACAGCTTTGATTAGTGATATCTGATAGAATTGATAGACCTTTGCAAAACTTCTCACTTGTCAACATATGAAATTTTAATTTTAAGAAAAGGTAAAGTACCTGACAAAGAGATTGGAATCTGGGTGCCTTATTTCAGAAAATACTATAAACAACTAGCTGTCACTGAATTAAAATTTTAGTAGAGTTTCTTAGTAATTTTGCTAGAAATATGGAAATGTGTGTAAAATGGATGGTATTAAAATTCATCAGAGTAAATTATACTGCAGAGCAGTAAACAGTGATGGTAACACAACTAAATGCAATGTTCCACACCTACAAGCCAAAGAATAACTGCAGGGCAAACACGATGAACTCAGAAGTACACTGCAGTAACAGTCTGTGTGCATGTGGTAACAGAAGAACCTTTCATCTGCAGCAGATCGTCCCCATCTGGGATACTAATCATGCTGAAAGACAACATGGAAAGATTATTGTTCAGCTTGATTGGTTTCATGGTTGGATCTTCAGTATTTTCACACAAACTCTTGTGGTAGGAAGAGGGAAGAGAGAAAACTGAGCAACAGGCTAGGCAGAATTGTGTCTTCAGAGTCTGGATTAAACCAGCAGAAGCTGAAAATACTTGTTGGCCATTAGCATCAAAACATTCTAGTTGTTAAAGAGGGGAAAGAGTTTTTCCCAAAATAATACAGTGCATATCTTGGTTTGTAAATAAAGAAGTAAGAATTCAGATGCAATATTACCTCTGCATGCTGTCACTTGAAACAGAGACTGCGTCATCACACATGTGACTCACCATATGCAAAGATCCAGGACAAAAAGAAAATGCTGGCTGCAGACGAATGGTGTGGGGGGAGAACAAAGATAGATAATTTCAGTTAAGAAAATAACTACTAAAATTTTTAGGAGAGAAAGAACAAATTACAAAAATGGTGAATTTCTAGATATCTTCAAGCCAAGGGTAGATACCTTTCTGAAAGTTTGGGGAATTTAGTTGACCCAGTTACAGATTGACTTTTGGAAGTCTTGAAGTCTGCAAATACACAGGAGTTAGCCAAGGTGGTCTGATAGTCACTCTTGGCCTTACGTCTCGGAGCCTTTGAATTATTGCAGTCCAGAATAGGAAACTGATACTTGGCTTAGAGATAAATTATGTGATTTCGGAGTCTATTAAAGTGTGTTTCCAGCACTGATTACAAAACCCAAAGGAAGTGATTGACTTTTCATCAGTAAAATAGAAAATTATATTTGAGAAGTTGCATTTAGAAGATGAATAGGATTTCCCTTGAAATTGCACACTTTTGTAGTCTCCTGGCAAGCTCATAGCCTAGGTAGGCATTCAGTCTGAAAAGTATTTTTAGACCACTAAAGAAGCATCAAGAGAAAAGGATTTAGGTAAAAAGTTATTGGCTTAAGGGCATAAGTACTTTGTTTAGCTGCATGTAATCTTTATTGCTCTAGGCAGTGCTTCTCTCTCCAAAGGTGCAAATAAGCAAATATCCAGCATTTTAGGTTTGGGGGCATTTCTTTCAATAGTAGTGCTCATTTAAATGAGTCATTTTCTGAATTTATTTTCACCCTATGCCCTCTTTCCAGTTCAGCTGGTGAAATTGTCTGTGTGTTTGTTGTGGGAAGGGTCTAAGACTTCATCTAGACTAAAAATAATTACCAACTATAAAATCGGAAAAATTATAGAATATATTGTGGTGAGTTTCCATTAAATGAGCCTGAGAGTGCATGTCACATCACTGCAACATCAGAAATGAAATATTTGCTTTTTAAAATACTTGAGTTTTCTCAAGGCCTTAAGACCTTTACTGTGCTCTCATATGTAAATTTACTGGACACTGATTTGTAATCATATTGCCTTTCTTAATGATACCTTAAGTGCTGCAGTGAGATTTCCTTTTTCCTGTTGCATTTTTTTTTTTGCTTTTGCGTCTCATTCAAACTGCAGTTTGGGTGATCCAACAGAGAGGATTTCAATGCCTACTTTTTACTTACAGGATCTCCTCATGCCTGAATCTAATGTCAAGCTTACCCTAAACAAAGTTCAGGAAGAATTAAGCATCTCACAGAGGGATTCACAAAAATAGCAAGCTGTGAATAAAGACATAGAACTAGTCAGCCTAGAAAGGGAGGACTTATCTTAAATTCTGCCCTTCTCTGCAGGTTTACCCAGCTGTGCTCTTCTGGTCCCCCATGCCGTTCTTCCTCAGCAGGGTCAATTCCTGCATCCTCGCTTCTCCCTTCTTGCAAGTGGTGACCTGAGGATTTCAAGATATAAGCTTTGGACCTGATTGGGTCTTTATATTTCCATTTTAATTTAGTCAGTCCCTTTCTGATTCCAAGTGACTGTGTTATATACCTAAACAAGATTTATTTAACTGGGCAACCTCTAACTACCTTTTGTGTTCAGGCTCTGCAGAATGTGTTGCCCTTGGCTGCTGGCCAGGACTGTGGGCTCTGTGTGAGCAGTTCAGGCTGAGCTGTTGGGATAGATGCCTGTCAGAACCCTCCCTACACAGAATGCTTCTATTCCCCTGGGATTTGTTCATCAGACCTAAGTATCATTTAGTCTGAAAACAGGAGAGCAGTAGATTAATAGTAATATCCACACACTTTACTTTTTTTATTTATTAATATTTATTTCCATCTTCAAGACATACTTTAATTGAAGTATGCATCAGTTTTCCTTATTCTTGCTTGTGAATAGCCAGGTATGAATCTCTGTAGCTTGTCAAGGTCAGAGTGATGACCTCAGCAATTGGCACTACACAAAAAGATGTTGCCTAGAAGTTCAGCAATCTTTCATTTTTTTCACATTGAATGTATGACTTGGTTTTAAGGATCCCATATAAGTTTGAAATTATATTTTTAAACTATCAACTTTGCTTTTATAAAAGATACACACCTATGCTTTTCTTGTTAACATTGTGAACATTCTGGCTTCTGTCTTGTTTTCAAACCCCTTTTTACTATGAATGGAAACGTATTGAATTCCTTTTCAGTTCAATCTTATATGCTTGGCCAGCTCACAGAAATTAGAGCAGTGACAGACCTAGCCAGTCTTCATCATCCTTGATGTTGGGCAGTATATTTTCTGGGGTATCATCAGGTCTAGTTTTCAAAGGAACAAACTATCAGGCTTTCAAATCTTCTCTTGCAAGATTATTCTGTCACATAGTGAGTCACACTGTCTGACTTCTGCTGAAGAAATGGCTCCCTAAAGGAACTCAGCTTAATTTACTTTGGATCTATCCCAAACTAATGGATTATTTGGAGATATGAAGTATTTTCCTTTAATTAAATGAATTTGGCAAATTAAACGTGCAAATGGGCCCCAAACATGTGGAGGAGACTTCAAGCATTCTTTCAAAACATGTTAATTTAGTGTCTTTTGTGTGTTTGACTGATCAGAAAGACTAGTTTTCTGAAAATGCAGAATGATTATTTTTGTGTTTAATTTTATGTTTGTTGTTATCTTTAGAACTGCAGCTAGCTTATTTAGCAGATATTAAAAATAGTGATCTTCTTAGCTGTCTTTCTCTTTGCATAGATATATAGACTTTTTATATAAGGGACTAACATAATAAAGAACCTTAATAGTCTTATTATCCTTTTGAAATAGGATGTCTTTGGAAACTGAAGATAATGTTGCCTCCTTTAACCTCTTTGTATCACTTTTATGGACAATATAAGGACTATATGGTAGAAGAGGCCATCCTTTAAATTATTTAACTGTACTTCTGCCCTAAGATTGACATCTTCTACCGTTTATTTGTTTATATTACTGCAGCTGATTTTTAAAACTCTCATTTTGCTTGGAGTCCTTTATTTTATGGCATTTTCTAAAGTGTGAGTAAGCTTAGAATATTTCAAAGTCATCTTTGCCTCTTTAGCTTGCACATGATTTAGCATAATCTTTAGGATGGAAAAAATGAGCTTATGACTGTTTTCTGGTTTAGGATATAGTTTATTAATTATTTTCATTTGGAGATGTAAAGCAAAATTTGTTAAAATCTACATTTTGGAATGGGAAGTTAATGTTTTTAGAGTATGGATAGCAGAAGAATCAGTTTCCAAAGTAAGGTTTCCCTTAGAATATTTAAGTTATTTCCCAGTTCAAATAGGTCTTGCACGCTGCTGATCCTCTGCTTCTAGAATTCATCTGATGAAGAAAACAGTTCATCTCTTTAAATTGGAATTGCATTATGATCTGGTAGTGTAATATAATCGCTCTGGTGAAGAAGGCATGAGGTCATAATGGAAACATTTTGTCCCATCAAAAAGCAGCAGGTTTCATTCTTCCTTTCATTTGTAAGAAAATAGTCATATGCAATATTCATTACAAGAATGGCTGTTTAGTAACTATTGGTGGTCCTGCTAGAGAGGGAAGAAAAGCAAGAGGAAGAAAACTGCATCACATCTGAAGTGTGTGTTACATGATGTCTCTTAGCTGAAATCCCTCGCTGAGTTTAACTTAATATATATTTTGAAATTCTAGATCCTTTCTCCAATATATTCAAGAGTCTAGTTATTATCTTTCCTTGATTAGTAGTGCAACTATGATAGATTTCTGTGAACTCACCAACTTTGTCAACTAACAGCAGGGCCTGGGTTTTGCATATCCAAAAAGGTTTCAATGTTTGTTGAGGTCAAAATGAGTGGATCATACCTTTGTTCCTGGTCATCTGATAAAGGTGACCTTTTGGTTGTGTAGCTCCAGCAAAAGAAGAGGTATGTGCCACATATCCAGTCTTAAATATTAATGTCAGGGTGTGAGTTGCCAGCTTCACAGCAGGTGACTAAAGCCATTAAATCTGTCCCTGGTGTTTGTATATTTCATCTTCATTTACCTGACTAGTCCTTCTCTAATCCTGTTGTCTCCTATTAAAAACAGGGAACAGCCTTCATCAGGTTGAGTTGATAAAACGATTCTGTGAGTAAATCATATTTCTAAAGAGCATCTTTACATCAGCTAGGGGTGTAGAGATGCGTTCCTCCATCTGGACAGATTGAGCCTCAGGAAATACACCTGGAAGATTTTGCATCTATATTTAACTCTTTGCAGCAGGAACCCTGGAGTTCAATACGAAACTATTCTCTGTTTATTGGCTGTTGTGAAAGGTGAGGGTTGCTGGTCTTTCAGAAGAAAAATCTTGGGAAAGGAAAGATTGCTAAGAATAAAGTTTATCTTGTAGAACATTTGGGATAATACATAATTTCACTTATCCTCCTTGTATTGGTGGGACTACAAAGTACTGCGATTTCAAAACTACTTGAGTATGGTTTTGGCATAGTGGCCACATGTCCTAGCTTGTATGTTCAAGAATTTTCTAATACCCCTCTGATACTGTGCTCTTAAAGATCTTCACCTGCTTGGCAGTAATCTGACTCCAGCATGGAAACTGTCATTCCCCAATTCTCATCCATCCCTACTATTTCTTTCTGTGTGCCTGCATAGCAGTGCAACCAAAATACACTCCTGTACTTGTGATCATATTCTGCATATAAGGGGAGCTTTGCCTTTTTTAACAGAAACGAGTGAAGTACAAACCCAAAAGTAATTTCTATGTGATTATGCATGATGCAATAGATCTGTCCACATAGTTGTTCTTTTTTTGTATGTTTTCTAGTTCTCATTCATAAATTTCTGACTTTTTGAACTGGGCCCCCTAGCATAAATATCAACTTATTCATTACGTTCTTTTTAATACTAGCATACTTGGCACAGATATTTTTCTTTCCTTTTTTTTTTCCCCCGATCTACATTTCTGTTTAGTTTATGGCCTCTGAAAAACTACTTGTAACCCAGTGTTGCAATTTTATTATTCATGTGGTTGGCACAATTCAGCACAGCCATTCATCTTACCTTGAGAAAAGCTGAGATTTGAAAAACATTTATGATACTGAGCAACACAGAGTTATATTTTAATTGTCAGTTATCAAAGTGACTGCTGGAATGAATGCTTCCAGTTTCAGAATAGGTTTACAATGCTTACTAAAAAGAAATCTATGTGTCTATAAGTTACTAAAACAAATTCCTAACAGCCTATTAAATTCAAATCTGGCTAACAAAATGGTAAATTTTGGTAAAATGGTAAAAATGTTGCTCCACTTACCTCTTAAGATATTGGATATTATTTAACATAGGTAGTGTCTTTTGCTTGGGTTCCAGTAAAAATTGCATAGCAGAGTGTTTGATTCATGTTGTTTGGCTGAGGAAGCATTTAAAAGTATGGAATTGCTTACCACTGTTAGGGTAGAATGACTGAATTTAGAGAGGTATATTCCACTGAATACTTTTTTTTTGCCTTGTAGATAAACCTAGTTTGTGTGGACTTCTTCAGAGAAGATAAGCAAATCACTTGCAGACATTTTAACAATTTCCAAATACGCACTGCAATTTAAATGCTATTCTGTAACTATTTCAAAAAGTCTGGTTTTATCTATGTGGTTCTTCCCTTACTTCCTTTTTTGTGGCTGCTTGTGGTCTCCTAGAAACTTGTCATTGCATTTTCTTTTTTGGGTGGCAGTGGCACACTTCTTTAGAGGCAAGCTGTATTGAGTTGTATTTCCAGAACTGCACAAGCCAGAAGATGTGCTTTTATACTTTGACAGACCTGCAATTGTGTAATTGCTGCACACAAGGCCCTTCAACAATACCAGGTATAGGTCAAACATGTTTCATTGACTTCACTGGGGTTAGGACTGAATCCTAATTTGCTGAACAGGGAGAGAATAATCAATTATTACTTACCAGGGTTAAGTCTAAACTGCTGCTGGTTTTGAAAAGTATGAATAGTGTGAACTTTTATTCATAATGGAAAACATACCACTAACGAAATAAAAGCATTTCTCATGTCACATGAGGCAGATATAAAGTGCCCATATACTTCACAAAAAGAATATTCTCCACCTAAAATGGTATTTCGTTATTTCAATGTAGTTTGAAGTGCTCTTATTAATGTGTAATATAATATTCAGCAAGTACCAAAAGTATGTTACATGCTTTTTAAATGTTTGTCAAATCTCATGACTAATCAGTTTCTACGTGCAAGAGTAGAAATAATCAAAGGACAATTGAACAAAAAGCATCTTCCTTCTAAAAAAAAAAAAAAAAATCTGTCTTCTTTTCAAAGTTGTTGATCATAGTAAGAGTCCAGGGAGTCACAGGAGTGGAGTAATAGAAACCGATGTAAAAGGATTTTTATGTAATTAAGGGCCTTTCAGCATTAGTCTTATACTTGTTGAGGAAATCCACTTCTGTGCATTAAAACCATAAGTGAAAAAATAGGATTAAAAAGCATTGCCAGAGGGAACAGTTAAACCAGTGTTTTGGTCACATGGTAGAATATAGTTTGGAATATGGAGAGCTGTTTTAATTTGTAATTTCTTCTAACATGTCCATCGCTTTCTGATAATGATAACTTCTGTGAATCCTCAGACTGGTTTGGAAGTATAATGTACTAATTCTCTCTCTCATCAATATAATGAAACAAACAGATATTGTCCTCATTTTACAGACAATGATGCTGACTTGTAACAGGAGAGAGATTTCAGAAGGGACAAGTTCACATGAGGCACATTTGAATATTTCTTCCTAAAGGGAAAGAAAACACATGTCCAGACTCTCGCCACAATTCTGCCTTCTTTTGGCTCCCTGGGCACATAAAGAGAACTTGTAGCAACCAGGAGTCTGCTTTAATTTACCAGACCAACGAGTTCTTGTAGCTTCAAGCATGGTAGGAGTGGAAAGATAGTTTAAAGCTGCCCTTTCTTCTCAGTTTTGATGAGTTGTACTTGGTGCAGAAAATATGGAGACCAGGATCTCCTTGGCACAGCCAAGAGTACAGCTCAGGAGTTCCTGGCTCCCCAGATTGTGCTCACAACACTACACAAGCCAGTTCTAAAGCTACTTTCTCTTGTAAAAGTCTGTGTGCCAAATCTTCATTTGATAAAAATTATAGAAACAAAGCTACAGAGCAATTTACAGAAGCTGAATCTGAAATGAAATTGCAGCAGTGAGACATTTGCTCAGGAAATTTATACCTTAGAGCTGCCCTGGTTTTCAAACTCAACATCAAACAAGAGGAAGATAGGCATGTTTACTTGTGAGCTGTGGCCTCTTTCCTGTATCTGAAATTATTTAATCATGTCAGATATTGGCATCTCTGCTCTTCTGGTCACCTGAAAAAAATACAGGTAAAAAGGTATTATTTGAAATTTAAAGATTAAATAAATATATGGTTTCACAAAGGTCTGTTGGTTCTCCCAGTAGTCAAAATTATACTTGATTCTTCTTTGCATTCCAATAAAAGAGAGTTTTTTCCTGGCATTACTATTTACTTTTTTAGTACTTTGTATTGTGCTTTGAAAGAAATAAGAAGCTGTGAGGGTTTTTTTCCCAAATGAGTAATTACATTGAATTGTTCATACTGCCTTAATTTTGTTAAACTTTATTCCTAAGTAAAGGTGAAGATACTTTCCAGTATTGCTAATCTAGTTTGCTACCACTAACATGGGAATGCCTGCTATTTTTCCATTTGCAATGTAGTACACACCAGAAGATTTTATCGAATATGACTATGAGTATGGGGATGCAGATTATAAAGAAACTGATTCTGTAACAGAGGGACTCCCACTGTTTGAAGAGACAGTAGCACAAACAGAGGTAACAGAATCTGATCTGTTTGTTGTGTGGTGTCCAGCTGTCCCCTACCACATGGTTTGTCAATTTGTGTCTTTGTATATGAGCTTAATGCTTTCCTCTCACTCATTTCTTTATTTGGAGCTGTAATCCTTGCTTTCAGTTGGAGATGGCAGGTCTCATGGCTGACAGCATTCATCTTGTATTTGGTTACCTTTCTTTCATTCACCCTTTCTCAATTTTCTTTTCATTTTATTTATGTTTTCCCATTCCATCTTTCATAACGTTTGCAGAAAAAGAAAGCCATGGTCAAAAAGAAGAAGAGGACAGTGGCCGCTAGCTCAAAGGACAAACCTCAAAAGGCCACAACAAAAAAATCTGAAAAATATGCGTTCAAGAAGAAGAAAACTTATCAAGCAGCAGCAAAAGGCAAACTAGGGGTAAAGGTAGCCAAGAAATAATCAAGATCTTTCCCAGACCAAGACTGGAAGATCTTTGATAATAAGAAAAATATTACCTAACCCCACTAGATGAATATATCTGGCTAATAACCTGAATAACAGCAATACCTCTTGATTTTTTCATCTATGGTTTATTTTAATAATGTATTTTTTTTTCATGCTAGGCCAACGTTATTGATGGATTTCAAGATTATAGCATAGCTGAAAGTGACTATGGGCCCCAGACAGAAGCTCCCTCCAGAGCTACTGAAGCAAATGAGGTAATAAGGACACTCAAGAAAATACTTGTCCCACCAGGTGTCAGTCATTAAAAAAGTACAAATGCCTTTTAAAAGGATGGATTTCTATGTAAAAGATACAATCTCTACCAGCACTTAATGTGATTTTATGCTTTCTCAGCCAATGTCAGAAATTACTATTTTCTTGGGCAGAATTCCCACTTATTCTGTAGATATCTGCTGAATCTTCAGCCTACAGAGTTTGTGATTCTGGAAATAATTCAGCGATATATTGTGTGGGATGTAGTGATGCTGCTTTTGGTGTGGATGTGAATGGAGCTATGTCTAGCATAAACTAGGTTAGACATTAGGCATAGTCCTGATATAATAGGAAGAGGAGTCTCTAATTTTTCCTGTAATTTTTATGGTGCAGCATAGAAAGATCAAGACTAAGAGTGGCTGCCGCCATGGCAGCATATGGAAGTTGAGTCAGAAGCCATAGTTTCCACAGTTCTTCAGCTAATGAAACCAAATTATTTGATTTTCACTTGTTCTAGTCAAAAGAAACATTATAATTTGAACTGTCAAAAAAGATAAAATTATTATTTTGACTTATGTTGGAAAAGGCATTTCTAGAAAGCTGCAATAACAGGTCTAAACATTCTTTTGTTAAAATTACTGCACCTAAGCCAGTGTTGATTAATATGTTTGTATATTAATTAGCACTAGTGTTAGAAAAATGATGGCATATTTTAAAAAACATGATTCTCATTTTTCTTTTACCTTTTCCTTTCAAAATTAAGATTGTTGCTTAAAAGATGTACAAAACTCCCCCTCTCCCCTTATGCCTGAATATTTGAAAAGAGAAAAAGAGTCCCCATTTTTTCTATGGTTTTCCTCCTATGTATCATGTAAGGTGAAGATGAACTAAGGTATGTTTTACTCATTTTGCTGTAAAGCATGCTTGTGTTCAGTGTCATGTTTGGTTCTCACAAGTTGATCAACAGAGATATCTAAGTCATTCAGTTTTCTGGGAAATTCTAAGCTGATTGTACAATAGCAGAGCTATGAGGTAGATTCAAAGTGCTAAATGCTGTCCTTGGTGAGAGCATTTCTTCATAAAGGTAAAATTTGGCTTAGAATTTGTTCTGTTCTGTGTTTATTCCAGCTGTAAGGTAAAAGTCGTACTCCTGTAACTAATGGAATTAGGCAAGCGTTAAATCAGAATCTGGCCTTCTATTTTAATTGCAATATATTTCAATGTCATTATTAGACCAAGATTTTTTAATTACACTGGATGTTGATTAGCTTCTGAATATTTTCAAGATCATACTACTTCATATTGTCTGATCATTTTATATTGACAATCTCTGAACTTCAATTTCTTTCAAAATTTTCCTGTATGCAAAATTATCAAAATAGCTCTATAACAGAATAAAACAATCCTCCTTTATTTCACAACTGGTTTTGTACATCTCAAACATAACATTCTTTTAAACTGCTTTAGTGCTTTTATGTTGTTTGCTTGGTTTGACAGCTTACATATTTTAAGATGAAAGCTTAGATTTCAGAAACCTTAAAATTAATCTGATTTGTACTGGTGGAACTTTGACTCAGACAAAAAATACATAAATTACCATGACACACACGAGTAATGACATCTACTGGTAAATAAACTTCAAAATCATTAACAAGAGCAAAGAAGTTTAGCTCAGCATAGGTATTTTAAGACAGAAAATAATGAAAAAGGCTGGGCTTAACAAAAGTGATGCTTGCACCTCCTCCACATTGCTATTGTAAAAAGATCTGGACTTATTCACTGCTCAGTGCATATGTTCATTCATGAATACTTGTAAGAGTGAAACCAAGCAGCGAAATTCAGCTATATTTGGCACTAAAGTAACATTACGCGAGCAGTACACATAATACTGGATATATTGAATTCAGTGGTTTTGGAAGTAAAAAACCAGAGCGTATGAAAACATTACTTCTTTGTACTACTTGTACAAAGATCTTTTAATTACTCTGAAAGGCTGAGCTTCCATTCCTTCAGACTCTAATTAAAAGACAATATGCTGTAGTTCTACTGTTCTTTCTTCTTTTGACAAGTCATCATGGTGGATGATCGTATGCTTACAATGCTTTACTAACAATAACCCACATATTCCTCCTATTCCCAAATCTTTGCTACTGATATGAATAGCAAAATCCTGTTGAAGAAGTATTTGCTGAAGAATACATAACTGGAGAGGATTATGATAAAAAAACTGAGGCAACTGAATATGGAAGCAGAGGAGTAGACCTCAGTGAATCTGATCTGCTGGTAGATGGAGATTTAGGAGAATATGATTTTTATGAATATAAAGAATATGAAGAGAAACCAACTGATTCCACTAATGAGGAGTTTGGTCCAGGTGTTCCTGCAGAGACCGATATCACAGAAACAAGCGTAAGTTGACTGGAGGTGTAATGCAAATTAATCTAATTTAGCAATTCTTTTATAATTGCACAGTCTCAGAACTGTGCAGACCCTGATCCAGAGCTTCACGTACATATTAGATATATTAGATATAGTTTCACTTCTGATGGCCTTTGGATCAAGGCCATCTTCTTGTTTTAGTGATCTTGAACTTTTTAGTTTTCTCATGTAAGATTTTTGTCTCATTTGCTGAAGGGAGTAAGGGAGGGCGAAAGATGGGAGGGAAAGGAAAGAGGAGGTGGAATTCAAATAATAAATTATAAAATGAACAGTTTTAAAAATCTTTCAACTAGAGCTAAAGCTGGAAAAAACATAAGTTCTAATGCTGGTACAAGTGTTATGATTAATATTTTTATATGATTACCATAAGAAATCAAAATGCATATAAGTGTCTAGAATGCTGTGGCTTTTGCTGCTTTCCAAGACGAAAATTCAAGAGTGGGAAGGTTAAGACCTGAACCCTTTCATGAAAATAAGCTTAGCCAATGGTGACAGGTTTATGGTCTTGCAGAAGTGATTTAACAGCTCAGTATATATAAAGAAAGATAGGATGACATGGTGGATCCTGTGAATCATGCTCTTCTTTCTGAGTTTTATAGCTCTCTTTCCCTCTGACTCAATCATAGGCTAAACAGCAAGGCTTTTTACTTTCCTTTAGTTTTGCCAAGATCCTTGTTTACCAGTTTACCAGCTGTGGAAACTGCAAAGAAAACTAATATGGCTAAGACTGGAGGAAAAAAAAATCCCCTTTGAATTTTTTAGTTGAGAAGATCCTTAATATAGTAGAAAAGGAGAATTTTCTTTGCACTATTTGCTCAGTCTTATCTTTATTTTCTCCTCACAAATACAAAACTTCAGTTTACAAAGGATCCAAGAAATAACAGCAAATACTGTGAGGATGCTTTTCTCTGCCAACCTTGAAACCCATCCTTCTGTATTTCATTTACCGCTCCTTTCTAAACCCTGTTGGGGTCATTGTATTTTTTAATGATCCTTATCTGTGCAATGTGATACAAGTGTACTCTTTCCCTTCTAGCCCATTTGGGGACACTGTGGCAGAATGACACAGAAATGGTCAGATTATCTGTGAAGCAAAGAGCCCATAAGGCACCATTTGTGCCTGCATTAAGCAAAGGACAGTGTAGACTCTATCCCCTGGTGTAAATTTCAGCTTAAAATGCCTTGATACAAAGCTGAAGGAGTCAGGAATTTTGAATTAGAAGACAGGCTCTGGTCTGTGCAAGCTTTATTACAGTTCTCATGCGCTGAACCAGAGATATGTAATTTTCCTTTGGCATATGGACGTATTTAGAATGACTGAAGTTCTAGCTATGACAAAAAAGCCAAGATGGAAAGTACTCAGTACCTGGGAATTTTCAAAAAGGGGAAATATTTCCACAGAAGAAGAGCCTGATGTCATTTTTTTACAAAAAATTTATGTTAATCTAATAAAACACCATTATCTATACCTCTTGCTACTTGATTTTTATGAACTACCAATGGGTTTATGAACATCATTAGTGAGATCTGTGCCTTTATAAGTCAGTGCAAAATATACAATCTGTAAATCTCTGGTTTTCCATTCCAAAATATTTAATGTAGAAATACTGTAACATTATCCTGACTATTCTTACTAACCCCCAGCTATTTTAGAGTAAAAGTTGAATCACTCTACTGAAATGATAATAAAAAAAGCATTTTAAATTTTAAATTGGTCAGAACTTGATTTGTAGTAGATACGTTAGCGAAGAAGAGAGGTACTTCTGAAGAAAAATACTGTATCTCATGGTTAAGAAAAATTTTCAGATCCTTTTTTTTTTTTTTTTTTGAAACTTGAATCTGTTTCTTCCATTAGTATGTGATATTGACATATTGTTTTAGGTACTTCTGTTACCTTAATCCTAAACCCAAAATTTCCCACAGAGCTGGTCCTCAAAGAATTTGGCAGTTGATGCTAATCCAGGTAGTGACAAGGCATCATCAGTTATCCGTGAAGTATTCTTTAGTGTCCACAATGCCACTTATCTCCTTTCTCATTTATGCTATGAAATCACAAACCATTCTCAGGTTACTTTACATGTTGTGGATGTCCAATGGCTAATTAATGAAATTAGGAGCTTGAAAGCTACTGTCTGTATTGGAGCAAGGGTTCGTTCTTTCCATCTTACTTCAGGCTGCTTAATTCATAAAGCCATGAAGGATTATTGCCAATTGCCAAGACTATTTCTAATCAAATAAGAAATGAAACAATGGTGTGACTTGCAAATAGAAGTTTTAGATTCTAATTTTAAAGTTCTAATGTAAAGCATGGGATAAACACTCATGGGATGCACATCTCATTCAAAAAGTACAAATTGACAATATCCAGTAATGGAGAAAGCACACATACAGTTTTTGCATTTTCCATTTCTCATGCATTACATGTTTTTGATTTATATGGTTTGTACCAGTGATGTATTTTTTATAGTACAGACCAATTCCAGCTTTAGCTTTCAGTTACAGTTTGCTGCAATTCTTTATTGTACCAACTTCTTAGACCTTCTACTTATTTTCATTTTTGGGTTTGTTTTTTTTTCACTGGCCAGGTGACAGGACATGGGGCTTATGGAGAAAAAGGCCAGAAGGGAGAACCAGCTGTGATTGAACCTGTAAGTATAGATGTCAGGAAGTTTTTCAGTAGCACTGTGTAACATATACTCACTGTTAATGCATCATTATCAAACCTTTTTCATGATAGGATGACAGCATCCACATTATCCATGATCTCTGGAACAGTTCCTGTAATGTGGATGGTATAAAGTGATTACCAACAGTGGCCTGTTCCAGCTACTTCTTCGGTTCGTGAAGCACTAACCACATGTTCCTTAAAAAAAAGAGAATTTTGTGCAGAGGAAGACAGATCATTGATCTGATCTTCAATCCATCTAGTAACTACACCTCAGACAGATCTACCCAGATAACTTTCAGCTTAGGCACAGGTAACACCATCACTGCAGGTTTCAGCAAGGGCAAGGAAGTCTTCCTCACTTCTAATGCCAGGCAACAATTCAGATTGTCATTCTAGTAACTGTAGAGAGAAGATTCCTGGAAAGTTTGTCAAAACTCTAAGGAATGTAGACTTTAGTAGTTCAGATGAAAAGATTTTTTGTTTTTCTACAAGCTAATAAATGTGATGTTGTATTTCATCCACCCCTAGGGCATGCTCATTGAAGGACCACCAGGACCAAGAGGACCTGCTGTAAGTAGATTAATCACAATTTCCGTTATTGCATTTGATTTATCCACTGTGCTTTTCTATTCACAATAATATTGGTATTATTATAGTTCCCAAATGTATTTCAGACTTGGCACTTTTCGAAGGGTATAGAAAAAGGTCATCTCACATTTGCTGTGACAACAGGCTACAAGCTGAGGGCACATGAAAATCTAAGTTTTGAATATTGATTCTAAATCTTTTTAAGAAAAAAAATGTTGTCTTATAAATTATTTTGTCCAAATATGTGATCATAAAAACTTTCCAGAGAAAGAATAGTTCAAATATATCTCTTTCTCTTTTCCAGAGAAAGACTAGTTTAATAGTTCTGCAAGCATTCATCATAATTATGTCATTCATTTTCTATAGGGTCTTACAGGTCCCCCAGGTCTACAAGGTCCCGTTGGCCCTCCAGGTGACCCTGGTGAAAGAGTAAGTCAACAAACAGATTATCCCATGCATTCGTGGGATATCTTGCACTAATTGCTACAAGGATGAGTTAGATCCTGATCTGAAGTAGATCCAGAGGTTAGAAACTTCAGTGGAATTGAGGCTGATTCATTCAGCTAAACAAATCAACTGAGAATCTGGACCAACGTTCTCTCAGCAGTAGCAATATGTGCTGTAAATACAGGAAAAAGTTTAAGTTCTAATTTGCTTGTCTTTTTCTTTTTTGATGTGTTTTGAAATATACTAAAGTAATAGACACAAAAATTTCATATGGATTTGAATGAATTTTAAAAAAATCATTATGGCCTTAGCTACAATATGTACAAATATAGAGGGAAAAAAAGCTTTCAGAATCAAAACACATAAGAATATTGAAAGTGATGGATAATATTTAGATGATCTTGGAAGAATTTATTTGCCATATTAGATAATATATGGCTTGAGAAACCTATCCAGTCATGAAACTGGTTAAAATTTAAGCTATTATTTTAGTCTTCATAGTCTCATAAGCCTTTTCTTACTGCTACCACAAAAACAATTTTAAAACAGCCTGAATATTTATTTGAGGAAAATAAGCTACTAAAAGACTTTCCTGTGTTTTATGAGTGATAGTTTACTGGTGAATTCAGCATGTTCATGCTGTATTTATGTATACAAGATGTTGAGAAGATGCTATCACTGTGTAATGAGATAGTATTAAAATCCCAACAATGTTTTACTCTGCTAGTAAGTCAGCATCCACACTTCTTTAATATTTCTGTCCCGTAGATTAATTAAATATTCCAGAATTTGAACTCATAAAGTGGTAATTTTAACACCTAATAATGGAACTACCGATAGTACTTAGTATTTTAACTGGCTGCTTACTGAATTCATCATAAGGAAATTCTTGACTAAGCACGTCATGTGCCTGTCACGGACCAGACACGACACAAATATATAATTACAGCAATTAGACTGGGAGGAGAATGGATTGAGAGCAGCCCTGCAGAGAAGGACCTGGGGGTGTTGGTGGACAAGAAGCTTGACATGACCCAGTAACATACACTTGCAGCCATCTGTATCCTGGCTGCATGAAAGAAGCGTGAGCAGCAAGTCAAGTGAGGCGGTTCTGCCCCTCTGCCACTCCTGTGTGCCTCTTCTATGGAGACAGGCTGATCTGTGGGGGAAGGCTGCAAGAGAGGTGGAGAGAGACTTTTTACAAGGTCCCATAGTGATAGAACAAAGGGGAAAGTTTTTAAATGGAAAAAGAGCAGGTTTAGATTAGATATTGGGAAGAAATTCCTTAAGCTGACAGTGGTGAGGCCCTGTAACAGGTTGCCCGGATGCCTGCACCATCCCTGGAAGTGTTCGAGGCAGGGTTGGATGGGCCTTTGAGCTACCTGATCTAGTGAAAGGTGTCCCTGCCCATGGCATGGAGGTTGAAACTGGATCTTTAAGGTCTTTTCAAAGCCATTCTATGAGTGTAAATGTATGTAAGTGACTCAAAAGGTTTCTCTTACATTATAATCTTTCTGCTCTCACTTTTTTTTCTCTCATGTCTTCGTTCTCTTAGGGTCCACCTGGTCGCCCTGGTCTTCCTGGTGCTGATGGTTTAGCAGGTCCCCCAGGTACCATGTTAATGTTGCCGGTAAGTTATGATTACAGGGTAAGCAGCCTACAAAATCTGAAAGTGTATTTCAAGAAATGTATAGGTATTTTCTTTTACCTTCTAATTCTGCCTGTGGAATGAGATAATGATGTAGAATTTCATTTATGGTGTAAGCATTTGGAATTCATATACATGATGCCTTTTTTCCCCTCAAAAAAACATATGCTTAAGCTCCTGCATGGAACCTACAGGAGTGAAAACCACCTTATATTTTTAACAGTAACTATATTTTGCTACTATATCTCCGAAACAAGGAGTTTGCTGTTGTACAGAGGGCCTGTACTCCCAACAGGCGTGTGTGCTTTCAAGTCTCATTGACATGGAGATTTTTAAGTATTCCAGGCTTCAAATCAGACTTCAGTGTCCTCTTTGAAGAGTCAGTGCATCCTTTGAATAGAAATATATGCACATAGCCAGCTCTGCTCCCACTGGAGTCAAAGCAAAACACCATCTGTTTTAGCAGGTGGAGGAACAAGCCCAAAGCTGTTAAAGTATCTTGTGCTGGGGTACGAAAAGCACTGTGTGCTTGGAATTAATTATTCCTAAGTGTATGCATGGATGAAAAAGATCTGTACCCACTCTGGGAATAGGCAAACTGGACAAACTGTTGTGGGAAGTGCAAGATTCATGGCCCTGATACCCAGGATGCCTATGCCATACCTTTGGAAAGCTGTGCTTCTTGTTGCAGCCTAGCATTTCTGAAACATTGCAAAGCTTCTGCCAGCAGTTTCATTAGCAATAACAGTTCAGGAACACAGAAATGAACACTTAAATTTTCATTCTGTAATTTATTTTGAAATGGTCAGAAATTACTCAAAACTGTTTTATTTTAGATACCAAACATTTTTCAAATTTGTGTCTGCCTTAAATTAAATTACATTTTTTATGTGGGTAGCTAACAAGTGTACAGAGAATTAATTAATTTTGGTACATATTTTTATTGACCTTTTGCAGGTAAGTAAAATCTATTTTGGCCTCTTTTTTAAATAAACAAGCAAACAAACAAATGGAAACCAATATCCTATAAAACCAGGTAAATATTTGCTCATAAAGAATTAAATTTAAAATTCAGTTAAAATCACCAATGACTTCATACTCATGTTGGATGCGGTGGTCTCCATGCAGCCATCTTCTGAAGTTAGTAGAATGAACTAAAGGCTGTGACCTTGTGACTTTGAAGCAGTGTGCACAGTTGCAGCAAGTAAGAAGTATGATTTAGATTTGATAAATCTAAATCCTTTTCTTGTTTTGGTACTTGCAGTTCCGCTTTGGTGGAGATGGTGAGAAGGGCCCAACAATCTCAGCTCAGGAAGCTCAAGCACAAGCTATTCTTCAGCAAGCTAGGGTGAGCACAAGGGGCCAAAACCTAATTTGTTTTATATCCTGCAGGATCTGAAGTCAAAGATGGGGGTATTTGCTAAAACATTCTAAAACTCTGTTACTATAGAATATGTATATTGGCTGGCAGCTTTTTCTTGACACCTGGTGTTCTGTTTGTTTGTCTTCTCAGATTGCTATGAGAGGCCCACCCGGTCCTATGGGACTCACTGGAAGACCAGGTCCTGTGGTAAGTAGACACTGGGGCTCAGGTTTAAGAACATGGTGGTGCAGCCCATGGACCTCATTCTGGCCCTGCCTGCCCCTTCTGTATTTGTACTTATTTTGTACTTATTTGAAATTAATATAATATAATTAAAGCTATAGTTTGTATTCTCATTCGACGTCTGCATTGCAACCTAAATACTAAATGAATTTTTTATTGTAGGTTTTGTGGTGTTTAGACAGAACACAGTGCTGGACTTACAAAACTAGTGAATAAAAAGTTTTACATAAATATGCCTCTACAGTCAATCATCTCTGCAATACTACAAATACAATTTGTTGCAGCAAATATGAAACTCTACAGAAAGAGATACTAAAACAAGAGTTTGCAGAATCACCTTTGCTCAATATTTAAGCTAAACCTGAGAAGTTTGTAAGAGGCATGCCTATAAACAAATAAGAGCCACAGATTTCTAGAAGAATTACAGTTTCTTGTTTCAGTCCTGAACTTGACTCAACTGCTAACACCCAATGATCTAAATGAACTGGCCCTGTGGATGTTAAAATACCTTAGTGTTTGTACGGAGTGTGTACGCTTGTATTTTTAAGCAGATCTGTAAAAGAGCAATTCTTTTCTGGAGTGATTCTTCCAAAGTAAATAGTAGCTACCAAGCAGAGAATCTGGCTCACAGACTCCTGATTCATCACAATTAAGTATGCAATACTTAAAAAGAGCCAAATATATTTGGTCTATATAACAAACTCATACACTATTTCCAGCAATGTATTTAATTCAGGAGACCTGCAGGATAACATTCAGTCTGTACAGACAAAACTCTGGAGCTGCTGTAGGCAAGGAGGACTTTGCAAAGGCTGGTGAGGTACCACAGTAGGTTGGATACCTTTAGCAGAGGTATAACCTGCCTTCATACTCATGCTTTTGTGTTTTAAAAGCCTTTATGAATTCCTGGATGCAAAATTCAACAAATTAATAATATTAATAGTTGTTTTGCTTCTAAACCACCAGGAGGCTCTAGAAATCCAACTCTTTGATCTAGAAACATATTTTGCCTACAATTCCAAAAGCAAGTTTCTTCGTCTGTAAATTGTTTTTCTACCCTGCTTCTTTTAAGAGTGAAAAAGTTGGAGCTTTCACTCCTTATATGAATTTTGTTT
The DNA here is from genome assembly GCA_013401135.1 of Cettia cetti. Taxonomy (NCBI): domain Eukaryota; kingdom Metazoa; phylum Chordata; class Aves; order Passeriformes; family Sylviidae; genus Cettia; species Cettia cetti. The sequence continues at coordinate 70,512 of VZUI01046057.1, read as the reverse complement.
TGCTAAATTAATTAGTATCCAAAAGGATACATTAGTAATATATTAGTTACTAATAATCTTAAACATAGTGTCAAAGCCCCAATCTAGCATTAGTTGAGTCTGGTGTTCACATGTTTAGTTAACAAATCATAAAAATAAATGAAGGAGTCACCATCTACCAAAACCTATCTTCTCTCCACTGCCAGTACCAGTTTGGGATCTGATTTTCAGTTTGCATAGGACTTGAATTCATACATTCAAGATCAGAGGGGATCTTTCTACTCCAGGATGTGAGACTCAACACTAAGCCAAGCCATTAGATTACTTCTTCCTTTCAGTATAAACATAGAAGGATTATCAGTTTTCAAAGGTCTGCAAAATTTGTTTCATAATAATTACATAATTTGGGTCACAACCTGTTTCAACGGTCAGAGATGCAGCTATTCTTTCACACAGAGTAACAAACTCCCCTGTCTTCTTTCCCTGAGACTGTATTCTATGTGTGCATGCCAAAATTTTTTTTGTTTGTCTGTTTTTGTGAGACCTCTAACTTACTTTCCCTAGTTCTGCCCCTGATTTCATGTAGAGTATGAATGAATATCTGGTTTTGGTCGGTTTATGATTAAAATTTACTCTTAAAGTCTGTATCTTAATTTAATAATAATGAAGAGATGTAGTTATATAGATTCTCCACTTCTTCAGGGCCAAGTGCACAAAGGACTTGATTAAAACATCACCAAAGTTCATTTCAAGATTAGACAGGGTATTTTTCATTGCCTACAGTGATCTTTGGATTGAACTCTGAGACTGTTATTTTCTGTACAGCACAGAAAAAAAGGTAAAAAGAGGTGGCTTTCAGCTCTGTCTTATTCCCTACAATAGATGCACTTCTGATTTTACTACTTATGTTCTTGCTGTGCTCATACTTAGCTCTCAAATACTAATGCAGAACAAAGAGTTACATTTTGCATTCAAATCCATGGGAGTTTTCTTTGGTAAGAGAAATATTTCTGCCCAGTGTTTAGAAATGATAAATCAAGGTAGATAAATCTGTAGATACAAATGGTGAGTTCACACCTCCCGATGAATAGAGGAATATTTGTTATTTCTCCCTTTAATTCATGTATGGAAATAGAAAGTAACATTAATTTAAAGAGGCTTTTTATATTTAAACAATATATGTTGGGTTTTTTTCATCAAGGGTGGACCTGGAGCAGCAGGTGCTAAAGGTGAAAGTGGTGAACCAGGTCCCCAGGTACATTAATATTTCCTGTTATGTTGGAGCATGTTTTATCTGTAAGGAAATTTATTCATATCAGTTAGAAGAAATCAATCAATTTTATGATTCCTGCATGCAGTTGAAGAAAAATATCCTTTATTATACTATCTTATAATTTCAATAGCTTGATCAATATTAAAATTGTAGTTAAAACTAATAGCTTGATTATTGATTCTGAAATATGAAAGTAAGAATCTTTGTATAACAAAAAACAATTATCACATGTAGAGTATCATCAGTTGAAAGCCTGTTTAATACTGTCACTTTGGGCTTTTTTCTCTCTTCATTAATGTTATGTTAGTCTGCAACTGGATGACCTTGGGCTCTGAACTTATCAGATCTCAAGGTGAGGGAGGTTGAATTTGGTTGGTAATTGAACAGGCTATTTCCAAGAAAGATGTGACGGAGCAGGAATAAATCTTTAGGAATCAGTGCATGTTTTGCTTCTCGGCCTACTATTATATAAACTTCTCCACAGTCATGTCAAAGAGTACTGAAACACATGGAGGTCTTTCAGTTTAAACCCAAAAGCAATAAGGAGATTGTGAAAGAAATTATAAAATAAGTATCTAGAACAACGATTTTGCCAGATCTCAAGTAGTATCAATTTGATACATTACTCAGTGCCTGTGTTAAAACTGCACATAGATACTTGCAGTATAACAAAAAAACAAAACAAAACAAAACAAAAAAAGCAGCATTCTGAACAGTTGTACAGTCTTTCAGTTTGCTTACTTCCGTTTTTAATGTTTTTTTTTTTCTTTTCCTGCACGTTATTTTTGGATGGCTTGTCCTTACCATTGCTTTTTTCACCTGAAAATGCATTTGGGTGGGAGGTGAGAAAATTTCCACAGTTATGCCCATACAGTCGTCAGTGAAAGTTACATGTGTTTGGAAAGTGAAATGTTTTTTCAGTCTGGGGCAATTTGGTCTCTCTCTAGTTAAACCCATGTTGTGTAAAGCTAAGACAGCATGTGAGCTCTTTACTAGCACAACTCATGTTTGTGTATATATCCGAAATAAGCACTTTTTAGTTTTCACTAAATAATTATAAGGGGAATAAAATAATTTTGGCATGAGAGGAAGAAGGTTTTTCAAATTATAGGACTGAGATCTTTAAAGCCATGAAAAGAATGTAAGAAAGTTACACTTTAAAAGGATGACTTATGGCATGTATAGTGCCATCTCATGAAAACTGGCATTAAAATTTGTAGCGCTAAGGCCAGTTTGGATGTCCATGTACTTTTAAAACTATTGGAAATCTGGGCACCAGAATCCATCTTCTAGGATCAAACATGCAGCTTTGTGTAGGAAAAAATCTTACTTTGTTCTTGAGGATTTTTGCCAGCTTTTTGCTGACGTTCATGGAATTCTAAGTGTTACCTTCTTTAAATTCAGGGTCCTCGTGGTGTCCAAGGTGCCCCCGGTCCTAGTGGAAAAGCTGGCAAAAGGGTAGGTAGCATATAGATCACTTCTGCACTGGGTAAATAGTTTTTATTTCAATGTATTTAAATATTGATTCCATTGCGTTTTCAAATGTTTGCCCCTTTGGGTTTTTGCAGGGACGTCCTGGAGCTGATGGTGCCAGAGGAATGCCAGGAGAACCTGGTGCAAAGGTAAATAATAATGAGACCTGAGGCTTGCGTTCAGTCTTGGAATGGGCTAGACAGATTTTATGCAGGTACCACAGTTTCATCCAGGCCAACCCAAGATTCTCTAAAGTGAAAATACTGAGGTTTCAGACAGCTGGGTCAGATGCAAGAGCTGAGAATGAATCATCCATTTAAAATATGGTAATTAATGGTAATTCCTAGTAGTCTGAAGAAACTTGATTCATGGGGCATGAGTTCTCTCTCTCTGAGTTAGTTTCTAGTTACAGAGTATCAGTAATAGTAAAGTCAGTTTTGCAACTGCAAAGTGCAGCTAGAGTCAAGCTTTTCATTTCAATGTGAAAATTCTTTTTATAAACAGCGTTAAGTACAGCACAGTGAAAAGCTGTGGCATCTTCTATTGCTACAAATTTAGAAGCAAATTTTGTGTGTTTGATCTATATGCTCTATATGCATGTGTTTCATTCAGTAACAAAAGTGTATATACAACCCAAGGGTAGAAATTAAGGGGGAAGGCACTATTTATTCAGACAATTTAATAATCATTTACTAAAGCTGATTCATCATTTACTAAAGTGATTTCTTTCCTAGGGTGACAGAGGATTTGATGGTCTTCCTGGCCTCCCTGGTGACAAAGGTAACCGGGTAAGAAGAAAAATATGTGCATTTATACAAAACCAAGCTAATAGAGTCCCAGAAATAATTCATTATTCATTTAAAACAGCACTAAGAATTGAGGGGAAAAGTTAAAACAGAATGTCAGCTTTTCACTCTACAAATAGTAGCTGTACTATCAGGCAATGTATTCTTCGTGAAACTTTTGACAAAAACTATATAAATTTATAGTTTAAATATATTTGCAGAATTTAGATCACATCTTCAACTAGGTTTTGCTCTGATTTTTCTTAGTTCAGGAATTTGCCTGTTGGACTTTAGGTCACTGCTCTAAAGGAAAAAGTAATAGGGAAAGAAAATTAGCATGAGGTTTCTGTATCAGGAGCATGCCAAATTTTAACTTGCTTAGAAGCTTGCTCAAAGGAAAGGTTATGAATATTTCAATCATAAACTGAATTGTTTAGTGGGGTTATTCCAACAACTGCAGCTTAAAGAAAGACCACAATCAAGTCAGATAAATTAGAAAAAAAATTGTGTTATATTTAAAACAACTAAAGTACTTGTTCCTTTTGTCATACAAATCTATGGAATGAGACTTCATCTTTCCCTACAAAGTGCAGAAATCATCACAGCCAGGGATTTCTTTAGATTAAACCCCTAATGTAGGTGCTAACACCCAGCTGAGTGTCCCTCCTTTACTGTTGTCCTGGTAAGTGCAGTGCACCATGAAAGAAATAGTGAATGGGAATGTCAGCAAAACAATTTCCAAATGTTCTAAAGCTCAGTGACCAAGGAATTATCACCTAACCCTCACCCTTCAGTGGGTAAGCATGGTTATATTTCCTAGAAAAGCTCAGCTGTGTTTGCTACCAGACCCTAATGTAGTTCTTTTTAATAGCATCTAAGGATACTCTTTTGAGTTCTGTTTGCAACGGGTAAAGAACTTCTGCTGTCCTCAAGAATTTTTTTACTCCTCTTTCATCATCCCTGTTTAGGTAAAGAGTGTAAAGCAGTCAATGCATCCCCTAATGGAAGCCCAGCATGCTCAGCAGGCCAACAGCAGAGGGGGCTCAGCATTAAGCACTTGCCACCTGCACTCGGAGGGCTGAGCAGAAATTTGGCCTGAGTCTGACAGTGTGTGCCTGCTTTCCAGCCTGGAAGATTAGACTTGTCTGTAATACCTTCCAAGTCATAAAGAATTTATTTTTCAAATATTCCATTTTTTTCCATATTTCCATCCCAAAATTAAAAATTTAAAACACACTTCCCCTCCCTACCTCAAAAAATAGAAAAATAACTTTGGGGTTAAATTTTTAAAATAGTAATGAAAATGATAACCTATTTCCATTTTCTTTCATCCCACTATTTAAAAATCACTAGATTGTTGTGTTTCTATGGAAATCTTCTGTAAAAGTATGCACTATTGTCCTTGTGAAAGCAGCTCAGTTCAAAGCCAGATAAGATGGTTTTAGCTCTCACAGTCATCATCAGTGATAACATATAATGGAAATGGTAACATATAATGGAAATTTGCAATAATAAACACAGCAAGAAAAGTGAAATACTTCTGTTGAAGTTGTATTTCAGCTGTAAAGGAATCAACATTAGAGTAGAAGTTTCAGGACTGATTTTAGAATTAATGACATTGGACATACGAGTTGCAAAATGAATGTCTCTCTTAGGTCATATCTCTGTAAAACACAAGTTTTCAGACAGGAGTTACTGAATGAGATTCTTGGCCTTCCAGTGTAGAGCAGAGCACGTCATGTGATGTGATATTTCTTTTAACCTTGTTATCTGTGACTTTGAACTTTTCTTATTTAGATTTACTAAATGCACAACTCTTCTTCAGTATCGAAGCAAGAATCTTTATACTTTTAAAACAGATCCAAGGAAAAAGAAATTCAGTCTTTAAGAGAACACTTGACGAGAAGAAATAGAGCTGAAAAATTGACAATGCTGATAATGATAGGAAGTTTTGTTCTTACTGAATGACAATACCAGGACACTGAATGCATGCTCCTGATCTATATCTAAGTAGCATGTAACTGCAAGAAGAGGAAGGTAGCCCTTAGGGGGGGATGAACATTTTCAGTATTTGAAAGCCTAAGTCAGTATTCACCTGGATATTAATTGGAAGCCAGAGGAAAGACCATGCCTCTCATGTCATCTTTCAGAAGTGTTGTCTAACGTGTAGAAAAACACCTTCTCTACCTGCAGTTAACGTAGAGTAGTTGCAGAACCTAGCAATATACATGAATTGCTGTATGAATTCATCTTGAAGGTATTAGAGAGCAGTTCATAAAATGTCAGTTTCTCTTCCATGCTGGGGGAGGACAGAAAGGTAGGAGAATAAAATCCTAACATCCCTAGTATTGGGAGATGTGCTCTGGTTATATGAGGGTTACCTAAAATTCCCTAGGAAAGCTTGGAAGTGTAAAGAGCAGAGCCCCTGAACAGTGACTCCATATATCTCTACCAGAATCCCCAGCAGTGGTCAGGCTCCTTGGAGACACTGATAAAATTAAGGCAAACAGCATGAATACTTGGGTGTTGTCCAATGCCAGAAGGAAGTCACAGTCTCAAAGCCTGCTGCCCAGAAGGAGGTCAGTCAGTGGTGTTTGAGCTCTGTAGCACACTAGTTCTCTTTAGGAACTGGGAAAGAAAAATAAATCCTAAAAATACGGTCCAGAATCTACTGAGGTTCTGCATATATAGACTTGAAAAGCCCCAGCCTCTGAGGGGAAGTGTGGAAGTCTGGCTGCCTTCCAAAGCCTCAGACAAACCAGTCCCAAGGCTCTCAGTGGCTGGTGCCAGGGTGGTTCTGAAAGGTGGTTAGTAAATTTCTGTATATTCCTGGGCCCTGCAACTGGTTTCTTAACTTCTGCCCCACGTACACGTCTTGCTGTACTGTAGTAATACATTGTGCAGGGGAGAGGAAAGGTGGTGATGAGACCAAGGAAAATGTGGGTAGCACTACCTTTTGTAGATGCAGCTTGTTTATGTTCTGGGGCCAAAAATGGCAGAATCAGAGAATCACAGAATATTCTGAATTGAAAGGGACCCACAAGCATCACCAAGTCCTACTCTTGTTACAGAGTGGAATTGTACAAACACAAATTATTCATTGTTTCAAAAATACTCATCTGTTCCTTTACTAAGGTAATGAAAGATTTTACTGAGTACTATAACTTACAGATTTGTATCACTGTGTCAAGACATGTTTTGACACATCAAACTTCAGCTAACATATTTGTTTTCAATTCCCTTCCCATCCATTATTGTTTCCAGCAGCAGAAAGTTTCCAGCAGTTATTTTAATGACTTTCTTTATCCTTCAGGGAGACCGTGGCCCACAGGGACCCCCTGGCTTACCTGGTGAAGATGGATCTAGAGTAAGTTGCTGTTCACACAGGAAAATCTAGAGTGAACCCTCATATAATGGGAATAGCATCATGATAATTGTTAGGTTTTTTCTAAAACTTGTTTTCCTTTTGCACAAAAACAGGGAGAAGATGGGGAAGTTGGACCAAGAGGTCTGCCAGGTGAAGCTGTAAGCAATTCTTTCTTATTCTTCTGTTTCTGTTACAAACAAAAGTCATATTCAAATATTTTTCCATTCTGTTGAACTGTTCTGAATTGCAGGTATAAAAACTATTTCATGTGTTTGTGTATAGAGAATACTGTTTCTGGCTGTAAAGCAAACAAATGGACTGTTTTGTTAGGGTTGAAACACCACTTACAGGATTAAGGATATATCCAGCTAAGCATATACAACTTCCAGAATCACAAATGCTATTTCTTATCCAATTGTGTAAAATCAGTCACTGCCATCCTTGATACATCAGAATACAACCAAGCCCCTGTTGCTTTTAAAGCGTTGCCTGAATATCTGCTTTTTAGAATGTAAGGCCTGGGTTCTCCTTTTTTTTCACGCTACCCTGCTTCATTGTGTATTTTACACTTGTTTCACGTACAGAATTTCCACTCCTGTCAGTTGGAATTCTGCAGGTGCTGTCACTGCAGAACAGTTCTGCATTGCAGGCAAGAAATCAAGCCTCAGAAAGGAGAATTTTACCCTAAATTTCTGATCTGCTACTGCCTACTCACAAAGTAGTTACAGTTAGTAACAGTCACTACAGTTAGTGTCAGTGATTTGTGACATGGGGAGACTGGAGACTCAGTTCTGCCTACTTTAGCAGCAGAACATGAACGATGACACAATAATGAAAACTAGTACTCATTCACATAAGTACAGAACCAAAAGATTATGTTATAGACCAAAATATTTTTTACCTTATTTACGATAATAGCCATTTGGTCTTTTGTGAAAATTTTTTGGGATAAGAGCAAAAAATCCAATTTTTGTTTCCAGAATGTCTTGTATTTATTGTAATAAAATTACTAGCAACTTTTAATTACTTATTGGATCCTTACCGCAGATATAAACACTATTTTGTATTAGAATAGTAGTGTAGAGTATGACACACCGTCAGGTTTTCAAAAGAAAGGAATACAAATGTTTATGTTATTGTTCAGGTCAGATCTTCAGGCCAAGACACAGCTGAATTTTTAGTGGAAGGTGCTGTGCTACTGTTCTGCATCAGGAAATATAAATATCAATCTCTCACCTTTCCTGAAATGACCATAAAGAGGCTAAATCAAAGCTTGCCCATCCGCTGACATCATGTTCAGAAATATAGTGCCCTTGAGGAAAATCTGTTATCAGTGATTTTTTTCCCCTTTCTTCCTGTTTTTTCTTCCTAAACAACCATGCTGCCTTCCCTTCATCCTTCCTGCTCCTTATTCCATTCCTTGGCCAGTCCAACTCACAGGCATCTCTGTTCAGAAAAAAATATGCAGGTGTCAATACAGGTTTTTTCTCTTGCAGGGTCCACGGGGATTACTGGGCCCCAGAGGAACACCTGGGCCCCCTGGACAACCCGTACGTATGAGCTGTTGAGTATTTGCAGTTTCTAGAGGGAAAGAAGGAATTCCACTGAAAATTGCTCTTGTTATGTTGTTTGTTGTAGGGTATTGCAGGTATTGATGGACCTTCAGGCCCAAAGGGAAACATGGTGAGTAAGTAAACTGGAAATTAGAAAGATTCTAAGAATGCTTTCCACATTCTCTCATCCCTGCAACTATGCCATCCCTTCCATTTAATTAAACTTTTATGTCAACTATTTGGATTCATTATGATTTTATATGGAAAATACAAGGCTTCTGTTCATAGTTTGCAGCCAAAAGGCCTGACCTTGCTTTCCCTCAGACTCCTTTAGCACCATGGACTCCAGTGCTTAGGTCCTATGTGTGGGCTGTTATTCTCTATTAAAGAAAAGGTCAAGATATTCATTAGCATGAAAAAAATTCATACTGGAGAGAAAGTTACTGGTAGACTTTAAAGAGGGAGGAACAAAGATGAGTTTGTACTCCTTTTAGTCCTGACAATGAAGATCTGTAATGCAGAAATGCAAACCTAATGCTCTACTATTTTTTTGCATGGTAGGGTCCTCAAGGGGAACCAGGACCTCCTGGTCAGCAAGGAATTCCAGGCCCACAAGTAAGTGTAAAAGAACTCTCAAGAAATATGATGTAATGTGCAGCAAATGTTTAATAGATGGAAATTACTAAAAGGTTAGCTTTTCATGTGCAGATTCGATAAAGCTTCAAGGATTTTATAAATAATGCTGCAAATGTGCTGAGGGCAGTGGGAGCAGAGTTTTCAAGTAAGTTTTTCAGAGGGATTTTTCATTCAGGAGAAAAATGACTCATTCAGTGTTCCTGGAATGCAGCAGGAATGGCCACACCTGGAGGAGGGTTCTGAATAGGATCTTGTTACAAACCTACTGCCAGAATAGTGGCTTGTGCAAAAGGCTCACACAAAACTCCTGATCTAAGTAGTAAGTGAAAAAAAAAGGCCACTTATATTTGCCCGTGTGTTTAAACAGATTAATGAGGGACCTTCAGTAGGGCAAATGTATGTACATTGTTCTCCCTGGTTTCTCACACTGGTTTCTTTCTAACAGGGGCTTCCTGGTCCTCAAGGTCCTATTGGGCCTCCTGGTGAAAAAGTAAGTTACAGCATTTTTTGTTATTTCACAGTCAGTTTTGTGCCACTTCGTTTATGAGCTTGAGGGCTTTGCTATCTTTTATGTAATAGTAAGCTAAATTTAAATGTAAGGTCTTCCTGAAATCATCAGGTAAATGAACAACCAATGAATAGCCAATGGCTTTCCTCTCATACACACTTTTTCACAAGCATAACTTCCTCCCTTTATTTTGGACTAGTTTTTTGTTATTAGGGTTCAGAATCCCATCTACAATATTAAACAATTTGTACTTGTATGTTACTTGATTTTACAGCAAGCTGCAAATATTATTTTTCTTAATCTCTTTTTTATAACAAAGTTTTACCTATTCGTCTGATTCTATTCTTTTTTCAAGGATATTAGGACATAATTCTGCAGTGTAATTGGCATACTGTAGTGTCCTATGGTGGCTTTTTCCTCAACTGTTTGCACATTTTCTTGTGGCTTGGAACCAGTCTTCTATTCATTTAAAAAATGTCACTATTGAATTTTATGCTAATTTTATTTTTGCTGAATTCGTGCTCAATTCATTTTTGGATTTTTTTTCTTTATTATTTACTCAATTCTTTTGGGGAAATTAATACTTTTTACCTGTCAGTGTGCTTAAGTATTATTCTAGCAAAACAGACAAGTTCCATGATATCAGCACTTCCTAGGCTTTCACAAAGGCATGCCAGGCCTTTCAGCTATGATCTCTGGGGTTCTCTACCCTGCACTCTTTGCTTCTTGAACTTGTTGATAGCTTTCATTGGTGAATCCTTTTATTCCTGAAATTCTAAAGAGTACTTAATTTTGTACACTGGAGAACTCTTCCCCACCTCGTGTTATGTGTGTGCATTTTCGTAGTGTAAGTCCTGAAGCCTGTTCTCAGGCAAGCATCTCACTGAAAATTAGGATCATTTTTGTAGGCTAAAGATTGTAAGAACTGGCCTTGTACTTATATATGGTATGAAAGTGACATTCTGGCTTTAGTTTTATTTTTGGCATATCCCTGATATCCATATCAAGGGATTTAGGTATGACTGCATTTTATGTCCTTAGCTCTTAGGCTCACGTGTTGGACATGTTTGTTATTGTTTTTAAGATGTGTGTCTGTTACTGCATTTAGGGACCCCAAGGCAAGCCTGGCCTTCCTGGCCTTCCTGGTTCTGATGGGCCCCCTGTAAGTAAAGAAATATTTAATCCTTTGACTGTTTAACTACTTTTACTAATGGATAAATACTTCTGGATGCCTGTGTTACAAAAACAAAATAGAGTGGAAAAGCAATGGTAGTCCTAGTTGGCAACAGCATTATAAAATCCCTATATTGTTTGAGCTGTTAAAACTAAGAGAATTACATTTTTGAAGCAGCTGCTAAAAACATCTGAGGGCTTTAAAATGTGGTCCCAGAGGATGGAATGCATCTGCAACATCTTCAGGGATGCATAAATAACCTACTAACACACAAAGAGCCAGACACTGTTCCACTCTATCCTACCTTGTCAGTCTGGCAGAGAAAATCACCTGTAAAAATGCTCACCACTTTTCTCTGAGGAAACATGGAACAGACTACATCTTTCTCAGCTTCCTGGCCTAAGGTCTGCATTATGTGTTTGAGGTGCTTCTTGCATTGTCTAGACTGGGACACACCTAAGCCAAACTTTGTTATTGCCAAAGAGGACAGTTTCACTCTGAGGCTGTAATTGCTCATGTGAAGAGAGATTGTAACCACCTGAGCAGCATGGTTTAGGCATTCAGCTCAAGTGGAATTGTTGGTCATAGGGCATGCCCATACACTTGTTTTCTTGCAGCAAAAACATTTTTTTTAGTACCACTAAGAGCCATTGTTATTTCTGAGACCTTGCCTATCCTCCCCATGCAATTGTACCTTACAATTTTTCTTTTAGGTGAAATCTGCATTTCCTTAACCTGACTTTTAGCAAGGTTTAACAAGGTGACTCCAAATATATTGCAAATACAGAACTGTTCCCAGGGCTCTCGCAATCTGGTCTTTTACTTGCCAAAGTACCGATTTTATGGAGAATGTTAAGTGTGCAATGATGGTCCAGCTGAGTGCCTGTATCTTGAATCATTGTCTAAACATTTAAATGTTTCCCCTTATCTTTTCCTGTACACTGGAAACAATGTTCATTTCCAAACACAGGTATTATTTTTCATCTGCATCTTGTTAAACCTTCAAAGCAAGGGGAAAATGCTGTAAAAGATAATCAGATGTCAGCACAGGTGTGTACCTGATGCACACCCCTGCTGTGGTGGGTTGACCCCAGTCAGCAGCCAAGCACCCACCTACTCACTGGTTCACTCCTCCCACAGCAGGGTAGGAGACAAAATCACAAGGGAGAAAACAAGAAAACTCCTGGGCTGAGGTAACAACAGCTTAATAAGTGGAAAAAAGCTATACACACAAGCAAAGCAAAATAAGGGATTCATTCACTACTGCAAATCTGCAGGCAGATGGCCAGCCACTTGCTGGGAAGTTTGTTATGAATGTCTTCCCTCCTCCTTTCCCTGAGCTTTTATTACTGAGTATGACATCATATGGCATGGAATATTCCCCTGGTCAATGTGGAACAGTGTCCCAGCTGTGTCCCCTCACAGCTCCGTGGCCTCCTGCAGCCTTGTCACAATTATCTGTTAATCTTTACCTTAATTAAATTGCCTTTAAGTTTTACAATTAAAGTGCAAATTTTGTAAGAAGGGAAAACAGTGGATTGGCTAATGTTTTGAGTGCTGTAGTATTAACATCAGTGATATAGAGCCAAGTCTAAGATGTAAATTAATTTTGTTTAAAAAGCAAATCACAGTTTAGAACATAGAATGTTGAATCTAAATCAGCCTTCTATTTAATATTTTGATAAATTCTGTGATTTTAAAAATATTTTTAGGAATGTCTTCATGCTACAAAATAAATCCCTCTTGTTTCAAAATCAAAGGTGAGAGTCTCTTGCATTTAAAGCCTCTTACTGCTGAAACATTAACTAAGCAGAAGGATTGGTCAGCATATTCCTGAAAATATTAACATGTTTGTAACTATTGTCTAGTTTTTCCTTTTAATACCAAAGAAATATGATTAATGACCTGAAATGTAAGTGTTTAAATAACTGTGTTTTTATAATAAAATGTTACTCCTTAAAAATTATTGCTTTTCAAATCAGATACTTTTCTCTTAAAACAGGGTCATCCTGGCAAAGAGGGTCAGTCTGGAGATAAAGGTGCATTGGTGAGTTTTAAAACTTTTTGATTTATTCACATAGATTTCAAGAAAAGCTTTGGTAGTTTTTCATCTTTATGACACCTTTGTTGCTTAAAAGAACTATTTAAGAAGACAATAGAAAACCCATGACACATTCCTGCTTTCACACAGCATTCATGTTTTCAAAGTCCAGGCATGTGGCCATCTGCCAGTTCTTATGTCTTTTGAATTTACTGATCAATTTCAGCCAAATTTGATAGAAAGTTCAGTTTCTCAGAGATGTAGATGTTAACTCTGAAGGTTTTGTGAAAAGACACACAGGAGAGAGGAAAAAGACCCTATCAATGTCCCCATTAGTAAAAGATTTTGTTACCTGTCCATCTCGGACATGGGAGCATCAGCAGAGCAGCTCAGCCTCTGACAGAGGTATCATGTTTCCAGGCTTCCTGGCTTCCACCCTTCACAGAACTCAGTTTCTTTAGGCCTTGCCAGCAGATTGTATAGATCCATGTTAAGCATCTTTAAAATATTCAGCAAAATGTAGCTGAAATAATCCAGGCATCAGTCAGTCTTGATAGAACCATGAGCCTTTTAGCTTACAGGCTTGGGATGTCTTTTTTGGTTTTGGTTTTGGTTTGGTTTTTTTTTTGTTTGTTTGTTTTGGTTTTGTTTTGTTTTGTTTTGTTTTTAAGACCATGCTTTTTATTTTTCCCGTATTTTGGTCTCTATTTTTGACTTGTGTCACCATCATAATTAGCCTGTAAATTTTCTGCAATAAAAGAGCACTGTTTTCTACCTGGCATATTTTTGTTTGTTTCTGATTGTTTGCTCGTTTTTACAATTACCATTGTTCCAGATAATTTATATTATGGATAATGCTTCCCAAATATACAAATTAAATCCAAGTTCACAATTCTATTAATAATTTATAGTGAGATAGTGTTTTTTAATGCCTTAACTTTTCTTAGAGGCACGCAGCCCAGTGTTATTTTGCTGTCTCATATATTATAGTGAAAGAATGAGGATTAGATTCTGAAGAGAATTGCTTGCTAACCAAAAACTGTACAAAGGTTCTTTGCTTCAATATATTTTAGGGGCCTCCAGGTCCTCAGGGTCCAATTGGATATCCAGGTCCTCGTGGTGTAAAGGTAAGATTTAGTTATTGAATGCTTCCTCTCACACCTTTTGAATATATGCTTGTGGGTAATACTTTATATTCTTCCTTTAGGGTGCTGATGGTGTACGTGGACTCAAGGGATCCAAAGGTGAAAAGGTAAATCTGACTGCATTTAATTCTTTTCCCTTTTTGCACTGCAGCCTCTTCTGTCTCCTTTGCTGCAGTGTGCTTTATCTCACAGCATTGAATTTATTTTTGCCTTTCCCTAAAGACATACCAAGCCCAGTGCCTAAATCAGTGACCTTCATGGTTGTATTCACTTTGTACACTGACACATAGTGAGTATAAAACCTCTAGTTATTAGGATGGTTTTCAATCCTCTTTGCACCAGTTTAGGTAACTTCTCTCTAAAGTGGCCTTGAGTAGAGGGTTAGACATCCCCTCCCTTATTAATAGATACTGTAGTGGATATGGAGAGGCTTGTGCGTCAGAGAGATTTGTGGTGACGATGCTGGTTTTTGTCTGTTTTGATAGAGCCATAAGATAGATCTGTATTTTATTATGTACATTGGGCAATGCCTTTGTGGGCTCAAGGTATTTTGTCCCAGATCTTTGGCTCTGCCGAAGTGATGGACAGCCCCAGTCAAATCCATATATATGAATGGGAAGAAAGCTCTTATTTCCCCTGATATTATTAATTCTGTGTGTAGAGCTCTTCCTGGAGCAAGCACCAACCACTGAGGTCTGGACAGACTCCTGATGGTTTGAGGTGGCTGAAACTGCAGCCAGTGTTGGTTTAAAGTCACTCTTCCTTCAGCACTCAAAATAAGAGACACACAACAGACACCATCAGTCATAACTACTGACCACACAGGCAAATCCACTCTTGAGGCCTTGCTGGATAATATGTATATATATAGGTATATAGATATTTATAGATATTTCTAAAGCAGAAGACTCAGTCTTGCCAAAAAGCCCTGATTCAGAACTTGGCTCAGGTGCCAAGAGCTGCTGTACATTTTCAAGCCTTCCTAAACCACAGTTTGTCTAGACTGCATGTTCATTTTAGAGTTCCTCATTAAATCTAAGCTGGAAAATAGTGTGTTTAACATCCATGGAGACTGGACTGTTCAAAACCCCAGCTTTTTCTTGTGCCTTATGGAATGATTAATATCATGCTTCGACAAAATACAGGACTTGTATATAAATACATTTCATATATGTGTGTGTATATATATATATATATATATATATATATATCAATGTATACTGATTGACACAATGTCTACAATACTTCTGTGTTCCTAAAACTGGTCTCACAGTTGCAGTAAGAGAGTGAATTCTACTGAATATCTCCAAAAGTCACACAAAGATATTTCATAGTTTGTTCTCTTAGTGCTTTAAATAACCTTATCATTTAGGGAAGCCCCCCTATGGGGGAATGGTCCAAAGGAGGCCTATCTCTATACTGACCAGTAAATGTGACTAGAATTCTTTAGCTATTTTATTTTTTATTACCAGCAGAGGAGGAAATAGAGCATTCAGCCCTTTCCTCCTACACCTAATAAAATCAGCCTCTTGTAGATCTCAATAGCTGGAACCTCATTGTGAAAGCTGGCGGTGTTTCAGTTCATTTGGCAGCCATTTGGTCAGTAGTTGGCACATGGTCAGTCCTTGCTAAGGGTTCTCTTGTAATTATTGCTGTCCATATTACTGGTCATAACTGGGAAACTTTTAAAACTGAAGCTGTTTTGATGTATTGTTCAACTGTCTTTTTCAGTGCTCTCTAAATTTTAAGAAAAGCCACCTTAAAATTTTAATTTATGCGACATAAGATGACGACATAAAACTTTGTTTCATCATCTAGAAAGCATGGGAAGACTGCTTTTAGACTGATTTTTAGTATATTTTTTCAATGAATTATAATAGTTCATAATTATATAATAATTCACTTCTTTTAGGGTTTTTTTACATTAACACATTTTATTCAAAAGCTATATTTGATTGATTAGTTTGGGGTTTTTTTTGTTGGTTTTTTCGTTGTTTTGGTTTGGAGTTTTTTGTTTGGTTTGGGTTTTTGTTCTGGTTTGGGGTTTTTTGGTTGATTGAGGTTTTTTGGGGGAGGGGGAGGATTATTGTTGTTGTTCTTGTTGGTTTTTTTACTTTTGATGGCTCCTTGCCTATTTTGAACATATATTTACCACTAGCAGATCTACTTCTATCACCCTTTCTAGGGTTATTGTTACATACTCTATGACTACTTCCAAATTCAAAATGGCTTTAGCCGTGCAGTCCATCTCACTTGGTGATTAGGGAGAAGATAAAACTTGTGGGTCAGGAATGCAAAAAGCAAACTTCTTCTTGAACATGAGGATTAAATACAAAGCTTTCTTGCTTCTTTTTGTTTGGGTTTTTTCTTCTGTAATGTGGAGTACATTGTCACTCTCTCCTGGTTTTATTGACAGTCCAAATATTACTCAGATTTGAAGTCAGCAGTGTTACTTTAGCATATAAAAAACTAATAGTATCATAGTAAAACGTTTTACTATGTTATTATTCATCACAAAGACCTTTGCTGCCATGTTACAACCAAGCATCAAATGAAAATGGAGTCTTTCTTGCCTGGATTCTGGAGCAGTAGTTCTATGATGAGTCACACAGAATCACACAATTTTATTATTATTACTAGGCTGGAAAAGTCCAACCCATGCTAGACAGTAAATAAATAATTTTTATTAGAAATAGCACTAATGTGCACCTGTTTTGCCACTCTGTTTGGTTTCAGTGTTAATGTTCATTTTGATTCTATTTTCTTTCAATCACTTGAGCTGATGAGAGTAGGGAGGACTGAGCATTGCTGGATATCAAACTGCTGTATAGTGATCGCTGCTTCTTTTTAGTTATAAACAATATTATGTTTGGGGTTTGTGTCATCTTATTAGGATGTTAAAGCAGTCAACTTTTGATTCATTTCATGATTCTATTAAGGCAGTAGATTAAAGAAGAACTACTTAAGAGGGAAGTTCTGCTATCAAAAGAAAAACGCTGATTTATTTGTCACCAATGTTTTTTATTTAACTGAATGGATGACTGTTAAGAAAAATGATAATCAAAAATGGGACTTAAGAAAGGACTTTGAAAGACAATTCATATTAAACAGAATAATGACATTGTTTCTACCTTTAAATAGATTTTTGAACAACTGGTATTAAGAATTTTCAAACTAAAAATTCATTTTGTGTAGTGCAATAGTAGCCAGATTAGATTTTCTGGTGTCTGAAGTTCCCACTTTATGTACACAGGTTATTTTAATCTGTTGTAAATTTATTTTCTTACCTTTTTTGCAGGAAAAAAATCCTATATATTACTAAGTCTTTACATGCTTTTCTGACTTTTTTAGGGTGAAGATGGTTTTCCAGGATTTAAGGGTGACATGGGTCTTAAAGGTGACCGGGTAAGCATTTATTCATAGCCAAAATATTCTTAAAAGTTTAAATGTTATTGTTTTGAAAGGGTCACTGAAGTGAATAAAAGTACTTAAAGCAAAAAGGCTGGTATTTTAAAATATTTCTATTCCCTGTGCATTCACAAATCCAATCCAGAGATATGATTCCTGTGAATCAAAAATGGTGCAGTCATAAATAGGAAGGGAATGCCAGTCTTGAATATCCTTTTCACTGAGCTTCTTCCTAGGGAATCTCCTTTTCCAGATTCCAAGATCTCCAGTATTTGCCTGAGGAAAAGTTACCTAAGATAAATCTATCTAGGATTTCCATTCTAGCCCAGCATTTTGCACATCTCTGTCAAAATGCTGTTTATGTAGCCCAATGAGCGATTACTTCCTTTCACAGGAAGTGTTGTGGAGGTTGTAAAAAAGCTGTTCATAAGAGGCTCCTGCCTGTATCTGTAGTCTGTATACATAAATAACTGTGAAGATGGTAGTACGTAAGTACTTAGATAAAGACAATTTTCTTTCTATGGACTGCCAGGATGCCTTCTCAAAATCTAGGTAATGAAAAATAAGAATACAGTTTCCAAATGCAGCTGTCTTCAAGCAAGACACCTAGGCTCTAACACTCTGATATTCACTGTCTAATTTTTATATATTTGCATTTATACAATGAACATAAGTAGTGATATTTTCCTAATAGGAAACTGGACAGGGTTTACAGCAACCTCATCTGTTTGGAGATGTCCCTGTTCCCTGCAGGAAGCCTGGATGACCTTTAAAAGTTCCTTCCAGCCCTAACTATTGTATGGTTCTATTCTCTGTTTAGATTTACTGAAAATTTATTTTCAAGTACTTGTAGGAAATCTTTACAATATATGCATGAAGGCCATTGTTGTGTTTTAGGGAGAAATTGGTCAGCCAGGTCCACGAGGAGAAGATGGCCCAGAAGGTCCAAAAGGTCGAGCAGGTCCATCTGGGGACCCAGGTGCTGCTGGTCCAGCTGGGGAAAAGGTCAGTAGCCAGAAATCATCATAAACATGCCATTGCCTCATAACATAGGTGGAACCCATAATCTCCATCACTGAAAAACAAGCCTTCAGATCTGCAAAATCTTTTTGTGACACTACTGCAGCAGACCAGCAGAGTTCCCATTTGATCAGGGATTGGGAATTCTTGTCTTGTAAGTATACAAAGAGGCATTGTAGTACTCCACCAGTACATAAGGCATTCTTGTCCCAAATTACATACAGTGCATGTACAGCTGTGGGAAACAATGCAAATTAAATAGCTGGGCACAAAGGAGGATAAAGGTGGTGCTGAAGAGTGAATTAATATTGAGTCATATTACAAAAAATGGTGGCTTGAATTTATTTTTTTTTTAATGGGAGGCATTTCCTGAATAAAAATTCAGAGTAGGGTTGGCAAAAGGAAAAGGGGTTGTTAGGAGAGAGGACTGATAAAAGGATGGTCAAAAAAAGAGAGATCAAACAAAAGGTACAAATCCCTGTAGAGTCCTGGCTGCAACAAAACCATTTGAGTTTGGTATAGAGGATAGAAAGGAGGTTGAGAAATGTGTGTGTTGGTACTTTCAGAAAGGAAAGGTGATTTCAGCAGTGGTAATATAAATAACTGGAGCTGTAGGATAGTTAAAAAAAACCCCAAAAACTTAAAAATGATGGTTCAAAAATGTATATGCTATATACATCACTTAAGTGATGCTATACACATCTCTTAAACATTTCATTAAGCATGAAAATATTTTCCTTTAATTTTTTTGGTGAACTATAGCTTCAATTCTAGTTCTCTCTTGAAAAAAATAGGAGGATGCATAAAACAAATCAAAACAAATCAGACCCTTTTTTTTAATAGTAGTTTTTCAATTCAAATTTGAGTTATTTTTTAGTTCTTATTCAAATTACTCACTATGAATATAGGTTCTCAAGTGTTTCTTCTTCACTGTGACATATTCGGGACTCTCCCAGTATACATGTCAAGAATCTGAAGTCGTAAATATCAGAAGATATGTGAAAAAAATGTTGGTGTTGATAACACTATTAGCTGGCCTTGGAATGTTAGACCCACAGTTTCCCCTTTTCCATAAATATTTATGGCTTTTCTTGTCCACTGGAAGAAACACATCTTCTGTGTATTCTATGGATACTTGGCCATAGTGGAGTGGGTCAGAGAGGAATACTTTTATGCTGGTCCTGTGCTATTTATTTTAGCACAAAAACTGGAATAGTCACTGTGAACTTTTAGATCTCCCCACATTATTTGGAAAGTTTGTTAGAGCAGATATAAATGTCTTCCTCCCTTGTCATTTTTATGACGTATTTAATGCAAATGTACTATTCTTGTAAGCAAAGTAATGAAATTACTGCAGTAGTTCTTATTCTCTGTGTTCGTCTGATTCCATGATAAGAAAACTCTCTTTCCCAAGTAGGTCCAAAGCTGGATTTGCTTGGTTAATGAAATCTTAAGTAGGGTGCCAAAAAAAATTAGGAACATATTAGAAATGAGCTCATTTTAAAATAAAAAAAAATATGTATTCACACTCACAACCTAGGCAACTGGGCTTGGTGACTCAAAAAATCAGGGAAAAAACTTTGATTGAATCTGGCAAGAATTTGATGTGCTGTCATGCTGCAAAATATTTAAATCATTGTGATGCATGTGGCTTGTTTCAGGGTGGCAAATAACAGGTAGCATTATAAGTAGTTTCTTAAATGTAAAAATTGTTCTCAATAATGTCTCACCAGACACATGCACTTACATGAATATGATAATAACATATTTATTTATGTGCTGTATTTTTTAACAATAGACATTTTTGGGGAAAATTTCCTTCTCCATGCAAGTCTCTCCTTCCTATTTTACGTTATATGTGGTTACTGCAGTGTACCACATGATACTTTACAGTCATCTTTTCCATTGAGATCTTCTCCAGAACTTGATATTCTAGAACACAGAGAAATTGTTCCCCAGAGTTCCCATCTTTTTAAAGTCTGAAACTGCTTTCCCTTGCCCTTGAAAGTGGCAAATCATCACTCATCCTCTAGAGGTCTAAAGAGACCAACTCAATGGAGTAGGGTACTGTGTTTCTTTTCTGGGAATGGCTGATGTCAGTGCTGATCAGTCTTTTCCAAACATAGCAAGTTGGTAATGGCTGTTGACAAATCCATTGTCAGCAAATAATCAGTGGAGTATAATTTATCATAGTCTTGGTTTAGAACTATTCAGGAAAAGAATTGATTCTTCAAATGCCTATTCATGAAAGTCAGCCATCACACAGTATAAATTAAAAATAATTTCTTCTCACTTAAACCTATTAACACCCTGGTTTTTTAGGGAATAATTATTGTTTAATGATCTCAACCACATAGAACTGCACAGCACTTCACAGAAGAAAAAAACCTCTGAGGTATTGGTGTCTCTGGATTCATTCATTGGAGTCGGATTTTTGTTTAAGTGTGGGGCACTAAGCCCACTGGTGATTAATTATAAAAAGGAGAAATTGATTTAATTTAATATTATATTCCATGGAGTATCATCACTCTATGTTGCGGAAAAATTATTTTGTATAAAAGCTTGGTGAACCACAAAGGAGGATACAGTAAAATTTAACAGTGCCTTCTCACTGCAGGGTAAGCTTGGCGTTCCTGGACTGCCAGGATATCCAGGAAGACAAGGTCCAAAGGTGAGCTGTAAATGAGCTGTATATTGACTGTTTTGATACTGGTCACAATGGCAGTTATTTAATTTCTGTGTTTGGGGAAGTAGGGTGTGGACATCAAAGAAAGGGCCATTTTTCTCATTTTCTTTCTTGACAATCATATTCTGAAGTAAAAGCTTTAATAATGTGGGACTCCATGTGACAGGCTCTTTATGGAGCACCTCTTCTTACAGTACTACCCTTTAGCATTTTCTCCTGAGTTGTATTGTGCCAGCATCAGACTGGCATGCACTAAATTGGAAAAGGAAGGAATTGCTGACATTCTTGAAAGAGAATAAGCACTATATTGACTAAATGGATGCTAATAGTGACCGGAATTTTCAGTGTGGTACAGGGAAGCTCTACAGACACTGTGTAGAGGAGACCATTAGGGAGACATTGTAGCTCTAGCCCCTCTCAAAGAAGACCTATCTAGGTAAATATCACAAGAAAAAGAATCCCTTACCACTCCTACACATCTGAACAGTCAACCTTCAGTAAAATTCTCAATTCTGCTCTACTTTGCATTACTTTTTATTTCCAAATATGAAATTATGGGGGATTTTGGATGAAATTCAACTTCCTGACCACCAAGTGTTTTTCTGACTCTGCCTTATGCTTTGACCCTTTTTAGTCAAGTGAATGGACTATATGAAGAATGCTTATTCACTGAACACTGCAGCAGTGAAAAATATTAAAATTATCTATGAACAGTACTCATGAAAACTATTCACCTTGAAAAACACGGGGTTTGTCTTCAGTTTCTTAACTCAAAATGAGACTTTAGTCTCATTGTTCTCCTTTAAAATTGTCTTTTGAAAAGTCTAAGATAAAAGTAGTGCATTATTCAGTTCTAAGAACAAAAATGGTGTAACATTTCACATGAAAGTTGATTGTTTTTTCAACAAAGACTTGATCAAGAACTTCCTTGCATTAAATTTTTATAATGTTAAAATTGAAAATAGTTCTCAAGCTGCGTTCACTGTTGCTCTTCTGATTTGTTGCTTAAATGTCCATGACAGACTAATGACAGCTGCAATAGATAACTCACTAGAGACTTCTTTGGAAACTGAGTCACAGGCCAGTTCAAATTAACATGAGGGAGTGAGAAAAAAGCAGCAGAAAAATATATCAGCTGTGTAAAGCAAATAGGAAGTCTTGTCCTAGTATTGTCAAGAAAGTTGACATCATTCTTTTTGTTGATACCTGCCTTTCATTAAGTTTTTTTCTAAGAATTGTTTTCAGAGTACGGCCATTGTCTGATAAATTTCAGTACACTTTTTTCCTTCAATCCAGTCCTCTTGATTAGCACAGCTGCAAAAACTACTGTACATGTAAGATATTTAAAATGAAGTCATGACTGTTAGTGCCCCATCATTTGGTCTGGTTTTTTTCCAGCCTTTTAATTTCAAAGAACATGCTTGGACTTCACAGACTAGAATTTTTAGTTTTATTCTTATATAAAGTTATAACTTGTGAGGAATTAAGAAGTAAGAAAGGAAATTATGGGAAAAGGAATATAAAAGGAAAGGGAAGGAAGAAATATTAACTTTTCTGCCACCAGTTCAGTATCAGTAAGGGTTTCATTAGAATCTGTGTTAGTGAAGTTGTACTGCCCCTAAGTCTTTTATGGATAATTGGAATGATTATGTAAAACAAGAGTCATTAGAGGAAAAACAGGAGTAAGAACAAGAGAAAAAAAAAAGAAGAAAAGAAAGAAAAAAATAATTTCAAAGAGCACCACAAAATTCTATTTTAGGTTTCTGTTACATGCATTTTATTTGCCACTAAAATGCTAACAGCAAGCTGCACAGACATAGATGCATTGTGACAGCAGGGACTCTGGCTAGTAAATTTTAGTGGCCAAACAAACCACTCTCTCCATTTTCATCCCCAGTTAGGTAAAAGTGTATTTTATCATGATTGTTGCCTCTTTCCTTATGAAAAATTAACACCTTGGCAGGTAAAAAATGTGCTGTCCCACTGAAACTCTATGCCAGAAGCAAAGAAAAAAATAATACTCCAGTATTATTAATATATAATAATATATAATAATAGTCCAGTTCCCACTGGGCTTGACAGTTAGCGGAAGGAAAGGGGAGGAAAAAAGGAGGAGAAATAGAGCTGGGAGAAGTTTCAAGTCAGATAATCTCATAAATTGTGCTTATGTATGAGTTGCATGGATCAGTTAAATGAAATTGTCCATTGGTTGGTTTACAGTGAATAAAGAACTTGAAGTAATTAATTTACAGCTCAGTAAAGTGGATAGAGGATGTGGCAAATCCTTAGCATTTTTTGGAATTATTTTTTTAAAGAATTATCTTACTGTGAGACAACAAGGCTTTGTTTGTTTGCATTCATTAAGATACAGTTATTAATAATTACTTTCCTCCTTTAAAAAAGGTGCAGATTTAAAGAATATTTTATTGTCTAATAAGATGACAAATGATGTCCATTCTATACACTGATTTTTTTTTTTTTTAATGCTTTCTGGACTTGAGGCATTATGGTAAGTTTATTCCCAGCTGTCACATTAGCAAGTTTGACATGTACAATGTACATGACTTTGGAGTTGTGCTTTATGTGTCTGTTAAATGTTGGCTCTCCACTGTTTTGCTCTTGATATCCTCTGACATTCGCATTGATTTCTTACATAGGGCTCAACTGGTTTCCCAGGATTTCCAGGTGCCAATGGAGAGAAAGGTGCAAGGGTATGATAATTCATTCTTGCATAACACTTCATTAACTTCTAAAATTCAATGATGGGGGAAAAACCTGAAACCTAAGGATACAAGCTGCAATCTAAAGAACAACAGAAACAGGCTTTTCACATTCAAGACAGACCTCTATCATTATGTAAAACAGGACATACTGAGGCACTATTTGCAATTCTTTATGGTGTTAATCTAAATGTACAAGAACTTGGACACTTTCTTGCCGCACATACCGCCATAATTATATAATTTGGAAAAGAGAATAAAAATCACCTTTGCTGAAGGGTTTGGGGATTTTTTTGGACAGTATAGCTGAGTGAGTTGGCAAGAATTATTTTCCTGTATCCCATGAATTATCCTGCTACCATGCAGTTCACCCCCAAGGAAATTCAACTTGTATTTCATTAATATTCTGACTTGCCACAAGGTTTGGTTTTTTTAGGCTTAGCTTCAAAAAGGCAAAATATACCAGGCAAGATGAAGAACATGTACTATTATATATATGAGAAAAATGTAAAATTACATCTTCTGCTGTTTTGTTTGCTTGAAGCAGGTGAGAGGAAATGTGTTAAGCATGTTCTTCAAATTATATCAATTAAAAATAGATTAGAAAGAAGGTCACTGTACTGTTGTATCTAAAACTCAATTGAGTATAGTCAGGTATGTTTGAAAGTTGGTGAAATTAAGAGATGAGTCAGCATTCATAGCTGATAGCAACATCAAGTCAAACAGGTAATATATATTATTATTATTCTTAAAGCAGAAATTTGCTATTTTAAGATTAAATATATGAAATCTAATAGCATTTGCATCACTTACATATGGTTTCAATTATTCTTGTATTATTTTAGCTAAGATAAAGTTTCGTTGTTATATACAGGCACAAGCAACAAAGCAATACTTAGTTCATCTGTGTTGTGAAAAAATGAGGCAACTGCTAATAAAGGCAGCAGAGTGGGAAAAAAAGCAAAATTATAGGATCAAGCAAGATGCTTAAAATTATGAATATCTTACTATATTGATCTGTTTTCAGGTCTTCATAAAGCTTTACATTCAGCTGAGGTATTAACCACATAATTAATGCCATCAAACTGCTGGTGCACTGAAATATTATGCTGATCATCAATGAGTCTATAACTGCAGGTTTTGTAATGAGAATTAGATATTATTGTTAATCTTGCGTAGAGGGTTATCACGGCGTTTTATGCTACCATTCATACAGATGTTAAGAAAGACAGTTTCTGTCCTTGAGAAGATCACAGGCTACGAGTATCACCGGAATGAATAGCATTTCAAAAACAACACATAAATTTTATTCTGATAAGTGAAGTAAAACCAACAGTAAAAAAGAAAAATCGGGGGGGGGGGGGGGTGGGGGGGTGGGGGCTGTCAAGAAAACGGTGAATGCATTTAATTGGTTTCCAATAAAAGGAAGCTTTCAGCTAAAATATCTCTGATTTTTTTGGTTGCTGGTTTGTTTACCTCAGAGATTAGAAAGTACCAGCCATCAGGGCATTACAAAACACAGCAATTCCAGTGCAAAGCCTAAAGAAAAAAAATCATGTTGAGCATGATTAGGAGATCTAGTAAAGCAAAAAATTAAGGACTGGTATTCTGGCAAGTTCTGTATCTCTGTCAAGTGTGCATAATTTTTGTAGGTATTACAGTGCCCATTTCTGTTATAAATGAAGAGAGGCTTGCCCTTTCTTTTCTCTATTAACATATGGAGCTGTCCACAGGAACCTGGGAACTTTTTTTTTAAGGTTCTTCACGTTGCCAAGTCCTTTAGGCTACTGCAGAGGTACTCTGCTTGTTTTGTGCCACCTTCAATACTGTTTTAATGTAGTTTAAAATGTTCTAATGCCTCTGACAGAATCTGACTCTCAGGCAAATTAAGTGCATTTAGCCACAAGCCCCAGTGAACTCAGAAAGATAACCAATTTTATCAAGGACCATGATTCTGTAAATTGAAATGCAAAGTAGATAGTTAAAAGCAAAATAACATTTAAACTTAAGGGAGTTGCTCTCTGCCTCCAGTAAGAAAACTCTCGCAAAAAGAGTGTCTGCTAAGATTTCTGTGAACTTGTCTTTCCAGGGATTGCATGGCAAACCAGGCCCCAGAGGACAGCGAGGACCAACAGTAAGTTCTTTTGATTTGTAGTTTAGAAGCTTCCCTGTGTAAATTGCCTCCACTATACTGTGAAGAATCACCTTTATTAGATTATAATATCCAGTACTTATCATCAAGTCCAACTGTGTTAAATTGACAGGGTCCAAGAGGCTCAAGAGGTCCCAGAGGTCCCACTGGTAAACCAGGTCCAAAGGTAATTGTCAAGCACATTGTATAGATTGGCTACAGGCTGTTTCTTTTAAATAAATGTGAATCCTTGAACGTACTGTCTTTCCTTTCCAGGGCACTTCAGGCAATGATGGTCCTCCAGGCCCACCAGGCGAAAGGGTTTGTGAAAGCCATCTTTGTGCATGTTTTTTCCCACTATACAGGAGTGTGATTTGAGGGTGGGGGGGGGGGGGGGGGGGGGGGGGGGGGTTTATTTTCAGTTCTCCCTCTCATCTCTGTGCTTTGACCAGGGTAACCAGAACTAACAAAACCTCAGTTGCAATAATGATTTACACAAAGTTAAGAATGAGGTGGCTGAAGTTTGCTCAAAGCTTCCACCTGTATCTGTTACATACATATAGGACCTAGAGAGTACATCCACACTTTGTGTTCCATCCATGGGCTTTGTATACATCCCTGTGACTCACAGGTGTACTCACAGCTTTGGCTCTTCTGAATTCCTCACTTTACTGCAGCATACTGCCTGTTCATTCCTCACTTTACTGCAGCATACTGCCTGTTCATTGGATTAGCAAACATTCAAGCCACATCCAGAAGATTCTTTTTTGAAGCAGCAGAGGTTTTTTGTTCTGATCAGCAAAGAATTCCCTTGAAACTATTTTCTGCATGCTTCAGAAATCCTATTGTTCCCTCTAAATCAAAATTTTCTGCCTGCTATTATCATATCAATCGATACACAAATCCACTAGGCAGCTCATTGTACAGCATTGTAAAGAAAAGAAGAGTATTAATAAATCATATTTGTAATGGCAGCACTTGAAAACCCAGTCAGTTTAAGTGGATGATCTTTCTGCCAAAGTATTTTTGCAAAGCTTAAACTTTTCTTTTGTAGTCATGTTTCATTAAACTGCTAACCTTTTTCATGCAGGAAGCCTAAAGGTCTTCTCCCTGCATCCACAGCAAGGTCCCAGTGTTTTGTAGGAGCTCAGGAGCTCCTTGTGCATTTTCCCCAGCTCCACAATATCACTCTTTTTGGCATTAGCTAGGATGTGGGGTGGAGAGAATGAGGCATAGACCAAGAAAGGAAATGTGGATTGCTTTACACTGAGGAGGATCAGAGGCAGCCTACCAGAAGGGGAGTAGCAGATCCTTGTGGAAGAGGAGTTTGCTGACAGCTCCAAGAGTTTGCAAGGAAGAGAAGTTGTGGGGTACTAAAACAATGAGCAGATCAATCCAAGATTAAGACATCTCTGGAGAGAAACTGATAAAAGCAAAGAGATGAAGAATCATAGAGCACCATGTCTCTCATCACTTGTGTAATATAAGTGTGAGGCATCTATTTGCTTCCCAAGAGGGGTGAGTGTCAGCCAAAAAATAAAACTATCATCTCTATTCCTCTGAGACCATTTCAGCTGCCAAACATGAAAATAATAAGTAATATATCCTATGTAGCTACTGTTAAAATGAAATTTAGTAACAAAAATGTAATTTTGGTAGCACACTGTTAGTATTCTAGTGCTTTTTCTCACATAATCCATCAGTCCACTGACTTGAAACCTGTAAGTCATATTGTGATGAAAAGAAAAATGTAAAGGTTTTTTCCTTAGAAGGCCTCAAAGCATGAGAACAGGAGAAATTATTGAGAAAGAAGGTGCATTTAAATGTAAAACTTTGAGCTGTGTTCCTGTAACCCAGTTTCTGAGACTGACCAATTTCATTCAGGTATTTTGTAGCTGAGTCAGTTTTATTAGTTTTTCCTCTATAAAGCTCTACCTTTTTTTTTGGAAGCTTTATGTTATACCCAGAAACAAATGAGGAAAGTTAATTTGTTCACAGACATGGTGTATTGAAAAAGGACACAAACCCTCATATGGAGCATATTTGTGCATTATGAAGGTTTCAGAAACAGACTTAAATGTCTTTTTGGGGAAAAAAATATTATGGATAGGGCAGTAAGATCACAAAGATTTCTCTCTTTGCCTAGCACTTCTTAATTGATTCAGGTTTACTATTTCAGTATAATAGAAGCCTGCCCTGGAATAAGATTCATTAAAGGTCAAATTCCCCCAGGCTGGGCAAAAGGGATCCTCTCTCCAGCTGCATTTGTGCAGTGCTTTGCCCACTACAGGAGGCAGCCGTGCTCTGCAAGCCTGGAATGAGGCTTATGGAACTCCGAGGAGCAAAAGGGTAGAATAATTTGGGAGATGTGGCCTCCTGCTTCCAGTCTCTTGCATCAAACCAACATTTCTAACATTTTTTGACAGCGGATGTCATTGCAAACCCACACATCGTACACTAAATAGAATAGGATAGTCTTACACATATGACATGGGTACTTAACTCAGCTGTGGAACCAAGTAAAATGAATAAAGCTCTTAAGGTTTCACTTAGTACTCAAAAAACTAAAGAGGAAAAAGGATTTTCATAATTTGACATAGTACCTTTCAGCATGTCAATAGTAAATTTTAAAAGCAGGCCTCTCAGGTTTTTTGGTAGCAACTTCAGAAAGAGTCATGTAAGCTAGTACTTAGTGTAATAGCTATGTGTATAGATGTTTACATGTGAACATACATGCATGTACATGTGCTCACAGTGCACTCAGTTGATCACCTTTAGCTAAATTTGTAAAACCATGCTGCATGAAAATTCTTTCTCCTTATGTCTGTATGTGTACAAAACTATAAAAAAATGTTCATATATCGTGGGGTTCTTTAACTATTTTTCATAATAGCAGAAATACTGTATTCAATCCCAGCTAACTCCAAAAAGTTTATTCTATTTGGAATTTTGTACTGTTGTGCTGGCTTGAAATATTATCAGGGTTTGGGAATTTCCAAAGATGACTGTTTGACTGAAAGTTAAAAAGATGACAAAACTATTAACTAAATCCCCTGGTTTATGCAACATGGAAGAACAGTGCTTCTAACTCAAGTTGGTTCCTGCTTTATTATGTACAGGGGTAAGATGCAAACATAGTTGATGTAGTAGTTTTCTTCATTTTTTTACTGCATTCCTACACAAGAACTATTGCCTTCAGGAAATCCCTCCAGTGTCTGTGCATGTGAATTGTTGCTACCAATATTTATGACCTTGTGGCTGAGGCTTTGTTCTTAAATCCAGACATTACCTGCAGGGTTCCTATATTTTATAATTGAAACAAACTTTTCAATCCAGCTTGAGTGCAACTTCACTTGTTTGGTTGCCTTTAATCCAGGGACCGCAAGGGCCTCAGGGACCTGTTGGATTCCCCGGACCAAAGGGACCTCCAGTAAGTATCTCTTTTATTAAGTACGTGCCTCTGAAGTGACTAGTTGAAAATTTATATTAGGAATGGGTTATGTATAGATTACAAATGTTCTTGTTGAGCCTGAAGGGTTTGGACTCACATATTTAACAGTCACTGGTGCAGCTCTTAACACATTGAGAATAAAACTGCAAGTCTGGTATGTCCTGCCAGTGAGCATGTGACACACTGAGTTCAGGCAAAATGCTACTTTGCTGCTGTATGTTTTCTTTGAATTATTGATTGACTGAGGAAAAATGAAGAGGAAAGAGACATTCATTAGTAGTAGAAATGTAGAAATAATAACACATTTGAGCTGTCCCCAAAACCAGTTAGGTGCTCTTCTGCTGTGCCTCTGCTCATGTGCAGTACAAAAGCAACAAACCACCTCTGATGTTTTTTTTTCTCCAATGCGTTTGTTCCTTTTATTTCCAATTCCAAAACCTGAAATTTCATCCAGTAATTCTGTAATGCTTAGATTTGTTTTGATTTCATTAACTGAAGAAAAATGGCAGTATAGAGACTTTCCGTGATTTCTAAATTTACAGAAATCTATTTTGAACATTTGCTTTTGACAACAGTCATTCTCCAAGCAATTT
This sequence comes from Cettia cetti, assembly GCA_013401135.1. Lineage (NCBI taxonomy): Eukaryota > Metazoa > Chordata > Aves > Passeriformes > Sylviidae > Cettia > Cettia cetti. The sequence goes on along the minus strand of VZUI01046057.1, from coordinate 40,569 downwards.
TTAAGACACAATAGGAAGGGCACAAGGAAAAATATTATTAAAATCCTAGGTAGCTAATATAGGAGCAGTTAAAATTTACCAAAGACTAGTCTAGATATAAACAGAGCAGAGATCCTGACAGCTAATTGCACACTTTTTTTTACAATGGCTAAGAAATTGCTTGATTTATGTATTTTCTAATTTCAGGGTCCACCTGGAAAAGATGGCTTGCCTGGGCACCCGGGACAGCGGGGTGAGACTGTAAGTAAATGTACTCTGCTGTGTTAGTGTTGTCCTAAAGGTCATAATTATGTGATTAAAACCAAAGAAATTAAGACAAAAGGGAAAAGGGAAAGAGCCTGGCACCAAGAAGTTACGTAACTGTACTTTCCTTGTAGATGGGGCATGAGAAAGCTTTATTTTGCTCCCATGATACAAGTATGAGGTTATTCTTTGCTATTTCCAGTTAGTAGCATCAGAATGAGATTAAATATTCAGTAGAAGTAAAAGAGATTAATACACAGATCTCAATTTAAATTAAGATTTTTCAGACAATTACTATACAGTAGATTTCTCACTGAATGCCATGTACCAAAAACAGTAACATAAAGAAAAGTCTTATTGATGATAAACAGCTCGAAAACTGAAAAGCCAAGACCTTTGGAAAGTAGGATCAAGAACGATTGAACCTATTAAAATAAAATAAAATTTTGAAACTGTTTTACTCCTCTAGGAATCACAATGAATAAATTCTGGCATCAAAATGAAAAAACACTATGTAATACTTTAAATTGAATTATCTTTAAAAAACACTATTTCTGTAGTGTCAGAATGTTACTCATATTCCATTATAAAATAACAAATTCCCACTTGGATTTTTCAGAGCTAGAGAAAGCCATAAATGAATTTATTGAACAAATTCTCAGCATGTAGAATGTGTTTTAAGCTCTAGCTTCACTGGAAATCTCTTAATGCTGAGCTTAGTGCTTACTGCTGAGCCACTTCCAGTGCTGGAAGGAGGAGCATAGAACTTGGGAGTAACACATTCCTCTGAAAATCTCTATTTTCTTCTACTAGTATTGTAGCATTTTGACATTGTGATGCTTTGCAATGATAGCGGCTTTTTTTTGTGTGTGAAACATGATTGACTCCTGCTTTGTTCTTTTCCTTTGCAATAATGCAAAGGTGGTGTTGTGTACCATAAGGCTCAATTGTAATCATTGTTTACAATGCAGGAAGCTCAAACTTGTTCTCTAGTTAGCTGTTAAAAAGTTACAATTTTCCTTTTAGTTTTACTGCTTTGAACATGAGGCAGTGTGCCAGTACAGCAAAGAAAGAAGAGAGTGTCCTCTGCTGCAGCAGGGGGATCTTTTCCTTCTGACCAGCCCTGCTGAGGCCAGGAGCAGTGTCCAGTTCTGGGCTCCTCCTGGAGAGTGGCCAGGAAAGAGCCACTAAGATGTTTAAGGGTCTGGAGCATCTCTGCTGGGAGTAAAGGCTGGTGGGGCCAGGGCTGCTCGGCCTAGAGAGGGCTCAGGTCTCACCCAAGTGCAGAAGTACCTGAAGTGAGCTGTAAAGAAGATGTAGCCAGGCTCTTTCCCTGGTGCCAGTGACAAGACAAGAGGCAGTGGGCATAAACTGAAACACAGGAGGTTCCATCTGAGCATCAGGAAATGCTTTCTCTGTGTGAGGGTGACCAAGCAGTGTCACAGAGCACCCGGAGAGGGTGCAGAGTCTCCATCTGAGGTATTCAAAAGACATCTGGACATATTCCTGAGCAACCAGTGTCACAGCTGGACACAAAGATGCTCGACTCCAGTCAGAAGGCAGAAGAGAATCAGAAGGCTTTATTTACAATTCATTCAACCTTTTTATAACATGCTGCGCTAAAAAAGCACATTATTGGTCCATAGGATTGACACCTCTCTCCAAAGTAACAGAAATAACAAAACAACACCTGGGAGAGAGATTGTTACAGGAAAGCAATATTGTTTACACAAAATTGTTTTGAAACAAAGAAAACTGTTGAAAAGTTTCCCTTGGGAAATGCTAACAATTCTCAGGCTCAGAAATACCAGGCACACAAACCAGCTCTCAGCATCCTGCTTCAGCAGAGCAAAGCGATTCCAGAGGTCCCGGCCAACCTCAGCCATTCTGATAGGATTTGTAACACAACCATGTGATACAACTTGTAACAAAATATTCAAAATGCAATGAAACTGTGGACTCTGCTACTGTATGAAATTTGAGCCAGGTCCCTCAGAATTCACTCAGCGTTGTGGTTCTCTAATTTTGTCTCATTTTGGGTTTAGTAGGGTTATACCAATGAAAGAAACTTGAGTAACTTAGGAGCAAATGCAGCTTTTCTCATTAGAATTGTTTTCTGCCCTGTATGTTTGTAAACGTGGGCCAAAACTATGTTTAAAATATTTTCCCCTCATCGGTTCTCATATATCTGTTTTTGTAGAAAACCAGATGGTTTTAAATCAATCAGTAGAATTGTTGACTTTCTTTTCCTGAAGAACATATTCACTTCAAGTTTTAAAAAATTTTATAAATAGAAAACTTTCATAGCACTCCCTGGTAGATAAGGGTATTAAGAATTCTGTTTCTTATTAAGACACATATCTTATTATAACGTTCATTGGTGCATATGGGCATTTCAGCAGTTAGGGAATTAGGATAAGAGACATAGTCAAGCTTAACAAATTAGAGAGCCAGATTCAGAGGTTGCACTCTGCAGTTTGTTTATGGAATAATAAGCACATGTTGATAGCAACCAAGGTAACTATTGGTGGAGAAGAGGTTGCAGGTTTTTCCCCCAGTAAGACATATACACTTTGAAAAACTGGCATTGTTTTTTGAAGTTGTAGACATAGGAACAGTAATATCATGATAAATAATTTGGAATTTAAGTGCAGGAATAAGCTTTATACTGAAAACCAATATTATGCCAATTTGTCCTTAGAAGTGATTATAAATTTTAGTGATGTCAGTCTCAGTTTGGCAGGAGGCATCAACAGTGAAAATTTCTAGATTGTCTGCTGTTATGAAAGAATTTAGTGTTTCATGCTTGTGAAAAGATAAAATAGAAATATACTACCTGTGTTATCTGTTAGAATTAATTGAGGGCCTTCTTCTTGGTACAATAAATCATTCCATTAAATTGTCTTTTAAAAAAAAAAAATAGAGGCTACTAAGGCAGTTCGAAACACACAGGAGGCATCAGTGTAATTATTTTATTGGTGAATATGTTAGATGAAGCCGTGGAGGGTTCAGGTCTTCTTGAGTAGTTGCTGCTGAAATCTCCTTTGCTTTTTACATCTTTTAAAAATCTGGGTCTGTAGGAATAGATAAGCTTGTAAGAAAAGACAGAAAGCAGGGTAGTGAACCCATCATTAGCATCAAGAAACAAAGTATCAATGCATTCTGCAAAATTGAGATTAGCAGGCCTTCTGGAGGTGGTTTCAGTAAGTGGGTGATGTTCAACATTCTTTGTCTTTCCTGAAAAAAGGCTTACAGGGAAAGCTTTGATTGTGTAAAGGAAGGGACATGGGAATGATTCCATCTGGAGCAGTTCTGATTTTCTGTCAGTAGAACAAAGGGGTGCTTTTGTCTTTTTTTTTTTTTCTCTTTTGTTTTTTATTCCAGCTCATTTCAGAGGTCTGAGAGAGCACCTGAGTTATGGGTTAAACTGAACCCTGGTAACATCTGGCTGGCAGCCAGAACAGAATCAGACTGAGGCAGAAAAGCTCAAACAGGAACTGATGAAATAGGAGCAACTATCAGTCAGATTGTACCCAGAGGAAAGCCGAGTAGGGCCCAATATTTGAAAATGTGGGGCCAGATGAGCCCTTTGCTTTCACTTGGGTGAGCAGAGCAGCAGGCAGACACAGGCTGTTAGGCGGGCAATACTGTGTAGGACCCCAATGTGACCCACACACCTGACTGTCTAACGCTCTTCCGGTATTAGAAAGAAATAATATAGCATAATTCAAAGATGCATTAAACAGTGCTATTATAAAAGGACATTCTCATTCCATTTATTGACTAATTTTGGCCTGAAACCTGGGTCCACTGATTAGAGAATGAAAATCCTGTAGAATTTGCCCATGTTCTAAAAAGTTGTCTCAAAAATATTTCCTTTCTATTCTGTTTTTGACATCACATTGATTTCTCATTAGCTTCATTCTTTTTGTGGCACTCATGTTGCCTTTTCTATCATTTCTATATAACCTTCACCTTCCCTAGGTCCTTATTTCTTCTCTTTTTTTTGTCTCACCTCCACTTTATCTTTAATGCCCTTCCAACTTAATCCTCCATCTGTGTCTTTCTTTCAAAAGCATTTTTATGTTGGGCTTTATGATTCATAATATACATATGTAAGAATGTATTTTCAGCTGTCTTTTAGCTGCATCACTTACGCATTCAAACTCATCTAATCAAGTTCTCCTAGAGAGATCTGTAAAACTGACAGCAATTTTTACTGCTGTACCACCTCAAAGAGATGGAAGAGAGATTAATCAGCATTTCATTTCTCAGCATACACAGACAGAAAGGATTTTTTTTTTATTTCCTGAAGAGAAGGAATGTGTGACATGGCATTTCTCATTCACCTCTTCAGCACAGATATGAATTTTGCTCTTCAATACCTTGTAAAGGGTAATGTAATCTTCTATAATTATTTTACAGGGTTTTCAAGGAAAAACTGGTCCTCCTGGTCCTGGTGGTGTTGTTGGCCCTCAGGTACATAATTTCATTTCATAGTTAACTTCATGAGACCAACATTTAATGGTTATATTATGGATAAAGCAGTTGCTTTTGCTGTATTAAAAGGACCATATCAATGGTTATATTAACTTTTGTAACAGAAGTTGAATAACAATATTAGAAAGCTGTACATAGTAATCATCATTGATTCCACAAAAAAAAGAAAAAAAAAATTGGATTACCTTTCCACTTTGTTTTATGTTTTGGTTTGGGTTTTTTTTTGTTGTTTGTTTTTTTTTTTGTTGTTTTTTTGTTTTTTTGTTGGTTCATTGTTGGTTCGGGGTTTTTTTTTGTTGGTTTTTTGTTGTTTTTTTTTTTTTTTTTTTTGTGAATATGATATTCAGAAGTCAAGGAGAAGTTTACAGAAGTCAAGGAGACAGATTTCTCTACCCTTAACATTTTAGAAAGAACAATGCAATGTGTGAATTTCTTGCCAGAGAAAAATTTTCAGTAACTTTTAGATTGTGGAGAGATAAATTATCAAAATTTCATTTGATTTAACCTTATTAATTTACAGCTTAATCAAGCATTTAGAGCTTTTTTTTAGCTCTCCCTTAGAGGAACCTTTCTTCTAGGGAATCTGAAGAGAGATTTTTCAAATCTTCTGCCTTACAATTCCTATTATTCAGAAAAACAACAGTTACAGAAGTGTTTCAAGACAAGAATAGTACATGGATTTCTCTCCTGTGTCCTTTTTGTAACCTTCTCCCATACACGCTGCGTTTTAAAGCTTCAGTGCTTAAGGAACAAGGTCAGGATTTCACTCTTTGGAAGCTGCACAGACGTGTCTGCAGGCAAAATGCAATGCAAGATTTATTTTATAGGACAAAGATATTTTGTAAGTCAGCCTTGCCTGGAGGGAAGGTGAGGAATGTACACTAACCAATGGCAATGCTGTTTGGTAACATAACAGCTGGATATTGAGAATCTGCTCCTCTCCTCTTCCTCCCACACCCTGCAAGACATTAAATAACTTCAGGTGACTAAAGCTGTACTTTTGTGCTTAGGGTCCCACCGGTGAGACTGGACCCATTGGTGAAAGAGGCCATCCAGGTCCCCCTGGTCCCCCAGGTGAACAAGGCCTCCCAGGTGCTGCAGGAAAAGAAGGTGCTAAGGTACGATGTGGCTTTGGGGAACAAACAGGAAGGGACAGATAAACTGCTGACAGTGTGACATTTCAAATCATCATGTAGACGTGCAAAATAAAATCAGAACATACAGTGTAAAATCACGATTGGCAGGTTTCACCCAAAAGGACTTGGAAGACTGGAAGATTCCAGTTTTAGAGTTGTGTCTGCTTCCACTGAAATAATGAGAACTCTCCTGAGCCGAAAATTAATATTTTTGTTAGAAAAACTAAAAAAAATCGTTTACATATACTATGCATTCAGTACGGAGATACTTAGCAATGAAATATTCACACCAAGGTAGAAAATTGCACATTGGCATTTAAAATCAGGTGTGTAGTAGTGATTAAAAGGCAGAATTTCACTGAATAAGTTTAACTCCTTGGTTAATTTTTGGCTACCATTGGTGAACAAGAAAAATATTTTTATCTACTTACTATGTAATTGTATTCAATTTTTGATTATAAGTGGGTACCAAAATCTTTTATTGAATATATCTTTAAACTTTTTTTAATGGCTTGTTGTGTTTTTCACTATTTGTATTCCATAACTGGTATTGTATTTTGTCAAAGTTCAACATAAATTTAACCACAGACTATTGTACTGATAAAAGAATTAGTGGGTGAATAGCTGGGGGCTCAATCTTTGTTTTCATTACTCTAACTAGGGTCTGGTAGTTAATTTTCATCGCTCATTGCACACCTAATTTTTAAATATATTTTTTAATCAAAATGTAATATGTTTCCCAGGGTGATCCAGGCCCTCAAGGCATTCCTGGGAAAGATGGACCAGCAGGTCTTCGTGGTTTCCCTGGAGAGAGAGGCCTTCCAGGTGCTCAGGTATGACACTAGAGCAATTGCCATGATATTTCTAAATAAGTGAAACAATGTATTAACTCCTTTATTTCATGGAGTCTTCTACTATGCTTAAAATAAATACAATAATAGAACAGACATCCAGCATCCAACATTGTCAAATATAATTCTCTAGATAAGAAGAAAGGTATTTATTCAGGTTTGTTTCTTTGGATTTTTACATGTTTTCTATTAAATGTGTTGCAAAATTACTCTTGAACTTTCCAGTTTAGTAGACAAACTTTTTTTTAAACTTTGTATTTTTTAGGGTCCAGCTGGTCTGAAAGGAGGGGAAGGCCCACAGGGTCCACCTGGCCCAATGGTAAGTAAACATAATAATTTTATGAAAATATAAACAATATGACCCAATGACCTTTTTTCTTCTTTAGATGCTGTGGTGTTTTCATTAACACAGTCTGCAAAACAGCAGATAGATCAGACTTCTATGAAGTATTCATACTAATAATCATGCAGGGCTTATGAAGGTAGAGAATATCTGAAGCCTTCTGTCACTAGATTTAGTGACATTTACTTGCTGCTCAGTACTTGTCACTAATACAAATTGGTTTTGAGATGAGAGAGGTTACCCACAGAGGAAAAATCCATGGATAGTGACTGGTGGACTCATGCTGTTGTGGTGGGCTTGCCTTGGCTGGATGCCAGGTACCCACCAAACTGTTCTATCCCTGCTCTCCTCAGCTGGACAGGATACACTGAAAGGCTTGTGAGTCAACCAAAGGACAGGGAGATCAGCCTCTAGTTACATCATAGGCAAAACAGACTGGGAAAATCAGTTTAATTTATTTTCAGTCAAATCAGAGTAGAATAGATAAGGTGAAACAAAAACAAAGTCTGAAAACACCTTTTCCCCACCCTCCCTTTCTCCCAGGCTGAACTTCACTCCTGATTTTTGCTTTATCCTGCTCCCAAGCAGTGCAGGAGGATGGGGAATGGCCCTCAGTTCATCACACGTTGCCACTCCTTCCTCCTCACGGGGAGGACTCCTCACACTCTTCCCCTTCTCCAGTGTGGGGTCCCTGAACTTGTCCAGTGTGAGTCCTTCCATGGGCTGCAGTTCTTCAGGAGCTGCTCCAGCCCAGGTCCCTTTCCACAGGGTGCAGTCCTTCAGGAGCAGGCTGCTCCAGTGTGGGTCCCCCATGGGGTCACAGGTCCTGCCAGCCAAGCTGCTCCAGTGTGGGCTCCTCCAGGGGCTGTGGGTGGATCTCTGTTTCCCCTCTGTTGTGCACTTTCCCCCCACTTCTTAAATAGATTATCCAGGCAATTCTACCCCGTCACTTACGGGTTCAGCCACGGCCAGATGGGTCCATCTTGGAGCTGCTGCTGTGAGCTTCACTGGACATGGGGGAAAGTGGCATCTTCTCACAGAAGTTGTCCCTGTAGTCCCCTGCTACCAAACCCAGTACTCCTGTGTTCCCATTGTACAACTGTGTAAAATCATGTCATGCAGGAATTTTCCTTCTCGGCATTTTAAGCTCAATACTAGAGCATGCTTCAAGTTACCCATTCTCTGTTGTCATGCTTTATGCAAAGAAGTTCTACAAGGATGTGCTGGCATTCAAAACATGGTAGAGTTGTTCCCAAATGTGAATTGTTTAGCTTTTGACAGTCATCTTGTCAACTTATTTCTTTTATTCTGTGCAATTGAGGTTAAAAAAGAAAAGAATCAATCAGAGCCATTCATGCTAGAAAAAAAAGTAACGGAGGAGCTGAATTTCTATGGGCTTCAACAAAACTCTCTTATGTCCTTGCAATTCATATTCAGATTAGAATGCATTAAACAAGAATTAAAAAGCCACCCATAGTACAGTACAAGTAATACATGGGACTTGAATTCTTAAAATGAATTACTGAATTCTTAATGCCAGAAACCTGAATTTACAGTTCTTAGCACTGTGCAGTATATATGTATATATCCCCAAAAGGCACCAGACTGGAATGGAATGGAATCTAGTAGGGAGAGTGAAAAGGGATATCATCTTACCCATCTGAAGAACTGGAAATTTTAAAAGAAAAGATGAATCAAAGTTAAGAAAGCATAGACCAGAACAGCCTCTTCAACCTAAAGGTCATATCTTGATTTTTTGTTGAAGGAGCCCCTAAGGCTGTCCTGAGCTCTCAAGCAGATGGTTCAGGTGCAGTGACCCAGAGCCCTTCTGAGCATGCAGAGCAGCCAGCACAGGCAAAGCTGACGTGTGACACAGCCCCCTGTGCCAACCAGCATTGCCCACACAGGAGCCACTCCTGCCATGGGTCCTCAGAAAGACACATCACACAAAATGTACACACCTTATTTAGTGATAGTTGTCTGTATTCTGAAATACATATGTTTGAATTGAAATTCAGATGATCCATGTTTTTCTAATTCTTAGTGTTTTAGTTGAAAACATCAGAGCTTTTTTCAAGAGGATGTCTCCATTATCCCCACTTACCATCCTTTGGTTCAAATCAGAGCTCTCTCAGAGCTCATGAAGTGAAACTAAATTGGTAGAGAAAATCCAGGAACACTATTAATGCTCCCCAGCTAATGGGAGTTCAGTGCCAGACTGAAATCATCATTAATCATAGTCCAGGGTATCAGGAGCACACTACCAAGGACTTCAGTTCATAAGCCTGTTCCTGTTGGGGCCACCCTTCCTGCTAAGGTAAACAGTCATAGAAACAAACCCTTAGGAGGCTGAGATTTTTTTGCATATAGTTTTTCTAGTCTTTAAGAAATAGATGCAGTGGTAGCAGAAGCTGAAAGAGAGTTTGAAGGGCAAAATTTTTAATTTTTTAAAATATATTTTGATCTCATTGTAGTTCAAGCAGGCCACTTGACATACAAACAGGACCAAGCTGCCCTTAAAGTATTCCAAGAGTCCTCAGTAGGATTTTTATCTGTTTCATCTTTAATTATTAATTTGTTATCTCAAAACAGTATTCAGTGAAAAAAGGTATGTAGGTGCTATTAAAACTGGGTTTCTGTGCACCTTCAAGCACCACAATTAAACCACAATTGCTTGCTTTTTTTCACAGAAGCTCATGGCAAACCATGAGCATCAAATAGTCTGAAAATATTTTCCCATCTATTTTTAGCAAACAGCGGGTACACACAGAAGTGTAATTGTAGTGGAGTCTTCATTTGCCGTTTATAATAGGAAGAGAATCCATGCCACTGGCTGACTTTCCTCCAATTCCCTGCCAATACCGATTGTTTCTAACTAGCATATATAGTCAATTACACGCTTTATTTGGCTGGTGCGTACAGCTGCAAGCATACCAAACAAATGACTGCTCCAAATACTGTGCATGCCAATTACTCTGTTTAGAGGGATTTGGACAAAAGAAAGAGATGCATGAATGCATGTCAGAGCAAGAAGGGGTTCTGCAGGCTGCAGGATTGAGGGGGAGTATTTTCATGGTTTGGGCTCTTTTGGGGAGGGGAGGGGGGTGCGCTGTGGTTGTCTTTTTGCTATTGTGGGGGGGGTAGTTTTTTAAACAGTTCTCTTTTATCTGCTCTCTTTGTTGCTTCTGTTTGTTTTCTTCCCTTCTACTACTGTGTGGAACACTGAATCCTGATGAGAGAAAGCTCTTTGGAATGTCAAGCAGTCATTTTTCATTTGCTCATTTAGGAATAGGATGCTCAAATTAGACTCAGAATAAGCCAGCTGTAGGCTACCCAATTATCAGTACTGAACTATCTAGAGCTATCTTCGTCTATCTGACAACATTTTACAGTCATGGGGACCTTCACTTGTTGAGCATTTTGTTAACCATCAGTAAAAAGTATTGCTACTACTGTGCAATGTATACAATAGCTGTCATTACATATCTCCTCACAGGAAGTGAGATAAAACCAAGGTTGCTAATGAATTCATAGCCTGTGTAGCAGCAATACAAGAAAAAGCATGACATTTCCATTCTGTAGAAAAGTTAAAAAAAAAATAATAAAAAGATTCCAAGAGCAAAGGTTAACATGTGGTTTCATAACATATGGAGTTTGTTTCATAGAGGGATAGAGTGACCAGGAAAACAAACAAACAAACAAACAAACAAAACACCAAAAAAAAAAAAAAACACAAAAAGAGAGAACAAGAGAACATACTTAAGAAGCTACTTAAAATCTTAAAATGCTTTTCTGAGTTGGGACTATAAATCATTATGTTCTGCTGTGCTCAGAGGCCATTCTCTCAGAGAAAGGAGCAGTTCCTTGAAAACAGAAGGTGTAGTCCCTCTTCGTAACTCATGTGAAATGAAAAGATAAATGTGAAAAGTTGGCTGAATAAAAAAAGCTACTGGAAATGTTAGTGTCTGCTGTCTGACACAGGAGAGGTCTATGAGTTATTTGGGTTTTTTCCTCTCTATTTTAACATCCTCCTGATGAGATAACCTAAAATTGTTCAGCTTATGAGAGCTGACAAGATCAGAGACCATGGTAGTATGGCTGTAGGGTAATGACTTTTTCTTGTTGAATTCACTGAAGCCTTAGGATCTAAAATAACAGAAATAGGATAGAAACTTAGGCAGCCACCCAGACTTACAAAAAATACCCCAACACCTGGAAAGATAAAGTCATCTATGATTTCCATACAAATACTTTGTTTGAACACTCATGCAAATTTAGACTTACTGAAATAACTTGCTAAAATGCTTTGAGAAACCATTCAGCACTCTTCTGTCATATTTATGTGGAGGGAAAAGCACCTTATTATGAAGTTAGTACCAGTTATGCTAATGAGGTCTGTCTGGGACAAGTATGTCATGAGTAAAAGAAAAAAAAAATTAATCTTCCTTAAACATGAAAAAAAGGCTATTTAAACTCTCAGGGTACACCACCTATTACTTTTCTATTCTGTGATGTATCATCCTGCTTCTATTATATCAATTAATAAAGTGAAATTACCAATCATAACTTTGAGGTGTTGCAAACTATCTTGAAGGTGTAAAGATGAAAAGTTGTGGAAATATTTTTGTACAGAAAATATTTAGAAGTACTCTCTTAATGCAAAAATTGTAAATTATTTAAAAGATAGACAACAAAGATGCAGTTTTAGTGGTTTTCAATACATAGTGCCTGTTGTTTCACCATTAATTTGTAATATTAGATTTTTAAATTTTTCTGTGCTAATCCAAAGATGCCTGTCCATAAAAAACCTCCTCTGCAAAACACACTAAATTAGAATTTTTACAGAGGTGAATTGAAATTCAGAAATGTGATCATCACAGCAATGAACAGCACAAAATTTTACTAAATTTTGCGGTTGTGCGTGGGTCTGATTTTCTGAGCTTGTAGGGTTTTTCAGCCTGTCAGTGGCTGATTTTCTTCTCATGAGAAGATTCATTCCTTCAAGGACAAATCCATGTAAATAACCATAACATTTCTAAAGTTTCTCATAACAACTGCTCTCTGTGGTTCAGTAGTAAAATTCTCACCTACAACGCAGGAGACCCAGATTCAATTCCAAGTCAAAGAACTAACAGAAACAACACCTGGAAGAGCACTGACAGGCTGAAAATCCTTACAAGCTCAGAAAATCAGACCCATAGTTGTGGTGTGGCTTAGTTCTGGTTTTTCATATGGTGAATATCCTTCAATCAAAATAGTATGTTAATATATTTTGAAAACATAGAGGCAAATAAGTTCTTGAAAACAGGCTGGTTTTAAGGACGCTCTCATTATGACGAACAAACACAGGAAGTGGTATTTACAAAAATAAAATTAGTGTTGTATGAACTATGTTGAGTATGAACTTCAAGCCGGTCCTTTCAGCCCTTTTTCTTTATTAGCACACGTGATGGATGTGTAACCTTCAACAGCTGAACTGGCACTGATAAACAGCTTCTCTGTTGACTCGCCTCATGAAAACCAGCAGCGTTTGCAGGGCTCTGATTCCTTTCTCCTCGGTGTGTTTCCCCAGGGCTCTCCGGGAGAGCGTGGAGCGGCGGGCACTGCCGGCCCCATCGGACTGCCAGGCCGCCCCGGCCCGCAGGGGCCGCCGGGCCCCGCCGGAGAGAAGGGCGCTCCCGTGAGTAACACAGCCCCGGGACACCCTCAGCACGGAGCGCTCCTTGCTCCCACTCGCCGTTTGCATCGCCGATATGTGTGCTCAGAATACCCAACATACTCATTCTAGAGTTACAAATATGTACATAGTAAAACATTTCTCATCGTGCTCTCTGAGACCAGGAAGGGTTAAACCTGTTAATATCACAGCAGGGAGTGAATATAAATCTTTCATTAAAACTTTGTACCCAGCCACTCTGCATTAGAGTACAAGTGTATTTGGCATAGCTTCCATTATTGCTTCATATAATTCTCTTATATATTCTCTTCCCTTGATAGTTTTCTTTCTGTTGTGGTGTTTTCTGATTTTTTGGGTATGGGGTTTTTTTTGTGGAGGGGGGGTGGAGTTTCAGTTTTCCATTGGTACTGTGACTCCCTGTAGTGAAGGAATTTTCATTACTCTCCTGTGATAATGTGGATTGTTAAATTTTCTTCAAAACCAGGGTGAAAAAGGTCCCCAAGGTCCAGCTGGACGTGATGGAATACAGGGTCCTGTGGGACTTCCTGGTCCTGCTGGTCCTAGTGGTTCTCCTGGAGAAGATGGTGACAAGGTGAATCACTATAATTGGTTTTAGTGTATCTGGGAGAAGATCTGTCAATACAGTTCTCTGTAGCTTTCCTCACAATAAAGAGGGTGATGAAGCAACAAATCTTATCCCTGCCTCACCCAAATTCCCTCTGCCTAGTGCAAAAAATACCTAAAAACCTCTTCTATAACCAAATGTCTGAGGGACAGATGCCATGGGACATTAGGATTTATGTTAAAGAACTAGTAGAATAACATTTATTTTGGCAAAGAAACAAGGATCAAAATGTGGCAAAATAAGGCAAGTGATGCAAAAATTGGTTTTTTGCCTATTTTAAAAGCTAGGTCTACTGAATGAGGAAGATGAAATGTCTTCAGTAATATACAGGGATTCAGAACCACCAGAGGCTGTGCTGATAGGCTGAGGGTGTCAAAATAATTATGTTCACTCACAGCAAAGATATTCTGTTGACCTCAGGCAGAACTTAGAATTCGGCACCTTTCAGGATCATCTGGTGTGGTTGCTTGACCCAGCACTTCTCTTAGCACAGGGTAAAGGTGAAGATTTCAACATTTCCTTTTTTTGGTGCATGAGTGCTATTTATCCCACAGACAGTATTTTCTGTGATTTAATTTCATTGTCTTTTATTATTGTTTAAAGAAAACTTTATTTTCTGACGTAGTTTCTTGGTGACTTGAATAATTTTGAAGTTTTGAAATACTGTACACTCCAGTGAGAGGCAATTGTTCAGTCAGAAACAGTTATGTGAGTCTGTAAATCAGGGTACTTCGTTATAAGTTCATATTGAAGGTGACATGAGCAACACAATTTCCTTTATTTAGAGCTCAGTTACGTTATACTTCAAAGCCAGGTCTTGTTGCCCTTTTCAATTCAATAACCAATATCTGGATTAATATGACATATTATTAATCACTGCAGAATTGCTCCCTTTAGGCTTTCACACTTGAAGCAGCAGCATAAAACATAGAATAATCATATCAAAAGGAACATTTAGAGATAACGTGATACTACCTTCAGCTAAGTGTGAAGGAGACCATTTTAAACAAGTCTAACTTCTAACTGTCAATTACAGGGTGAAATTGGAGAACCAGGTCAGAAAGGAAGTAAAGGTGACAAAGGTGAAAACGTGAGTAGCAAAATCCTTTGTGCATTACTTCTGTTTTTTATAAATAAAAGGTATTCATGCATGAAGTATGCAGGTAGCCTTGCTACATAAATGAGCAGAAACAAAGACACACTCCTAAAATATTCCTTCAAAATAATTTTAATGCAACACTAGAGGTTTGTACTTACAGATCCAGGCATGTATTTAGTATTGCTCATATTCCTTGATCTTACAGAATCATTACAGAATATAAACTACATTCTTAAACACCCTTCCTGTATCACTGAAATTTCTCCATTCTGCATTTGAACTGTAGTGACCAGCAATTCCCATATGTTCTCTTACTGTGTTGAGCTTTACTGACTGAACTTTACTGTGTGAACATACCTAGCTTTGGCTTCTTAGCCATGAGGATAAAAACTATGGAGATTCAGTAGAGGAAATCTACTAATGTAGTTTTAAAAATTTAAAGGAAATCTCATTCTTGGGGAGCACAATTAATTGATGGCAGATGAAATGGCTTATACAAGTTTTCATATATTATCATTAGGCCTATTAGTGAACCTAGGCCTAAAAAGGTTTCTACTGTTTTAATTTGACATTTTTCTGTCTTCAAAAATTAATCCTAAAGTTCAAGCACTTCCTTTTTTTATTTAGGCCACACATATAAAACTAAGCTTTTTTCACTGTGAAATTTGAAGCTAGAAAGAATAAAACTGGTATTTATTTATTTCCATTTGATTGTGGTTTCTTTCCTAAAAATTCAAAATGGCATGCTTTCACTTCTGTTCAATTTCAAGATAAACTGGTACTTTACTTGAATACTTTTCCTTAAGGAAAAATTGAGAACTAATGGCAGAAAGATCCCTTTAATTGTTGTATTTCAACACTGTTCACGGTTAGCAAAGCTCCAAATTCAACACAGGAGTATTCATGGTTAAGTATATTTATCTTGCAAACAGTGTGATTTTTGACATTACAGAACAGTATATTACTTCTATAAATTGCACCAAATTTATGGCTCGCGGATTATCAGATGATGTTTATGGGAGGACATGTACATACTCAAGCAAATCACTGGTCACAGAACTACAGAATCACAGAATGGCTGGGGCTGGAAATGAACCTCAGGGTCAGCTAGCTCCAGCCTCTGATCCAGTTCCACTTCAGGCTTTGCATGTGATCACAGGCACATCCTGTTTTCCCCTTTGCCATGCCTCTTCATTAGAGATGCTTTGCATCAGAGAAATTCAGGAAAAAAAACACAAGCTGCACTCTTCTGTTTCAGATAATTTTAGCATAGCTAGTTATGCTGAGCATTAGACTGTGACCACAGTTCCCATAGTGAGTACTGATGCATTTGGGCATGTTCCAGCAGACCTGCTTTACAAATGAAGTGTCTGCAGCATTATCATTTGAAAATGAATCCTGGGCTCCCAGTCTCAAGGTTTAATGCATTTGAGAATACTACACATTTTTTTTTGAAATACAGGGTTCAGTGTTTAAACCTTAGTTGAAGTGAATGTACCTCCAGTGGAAGTCACATGTCTTGAATCTATTTGCCTTCAACTGCAGTCATTCAACCCTGACAATTTCAGAATGTGTTTGTTTTAAATCTGCTTTTCTTTCTACATGCTGACAGATGCCTGTTGGGGCAGGGAGAAAGGGCTTGTTGCTCACCTCTGAAAGGTTCTGAAGAGGAAGTACCCAGTTCTGAAATCACAGGACATGAGAAACAGATATTTACAATCTCAAACCACGCACAAAAGGCCTTGGTGGGCATTTAGAGCCTGATCACAGCAAGGATCCTGATCAAAGAACTGATTCATCTTTCCTGTTTAAGAAGAACTGGAAAAAATCTTCAATTCCCCATTGAAACTAACAAAGATTTATTTTTCTGGGTTAGAAAATACTGTGCCTAACTATGTTGGTGTATTCTAGCTAAGACAGCAGAATTTTGTTGTTGATGTGCTGTCCTCTCTTGAACTTCAAAACCTCTGCAGTTATCACAGCTGCCTTAATTAACTGAAGATTCTCTCATGATTCTGATCAGTCTTTCTCCATTTGCCCTCCAGAGCAATGGAAAAAAAAAATCTGGCCATGTGTTCGAATAACTCCTCATTAATCAGTTGCAGAGTATGTTTCAACAGTGCTTTATAACAAAATGGGATTTTAAATGAGTTTAAAAATGTATAGGCCTCATTCCAGAGCCTATAAAATGAAGGAGCACATTGAAGCATCTCAAAGAGTGTAGAAAAAATCTACGCATGCCAAATCCCTTTCTCATGGTAGCACTTCCCAGTCAGCTGTAGCATTCCTTGGAGTCCTTTCATTTAGATATGTCACCACAGAGGCCAGAAAGCTTTGTTTTATGTATTGCCATCAGGTGTGGGACAAAAATAGAACTGCAAAGGAGAAGAAATACAGAGCTTGATGCTTCATACTCCCTAGAAAATAAATGCACCAAAATATATATAAAAACCAGAGAAAGAAATAGACTGCAAGACTTAAGAAGTCCCTTTATTTAATTCCTGTTATAAAGGGCTCAATAATCTAATTTTAGCACTAGTAAAGTCTATAGATCATTATTCTGCTCTAAACCAGAATTTGAAGCCTAGAAGTTGCAGGCAACCTGGCATCTGAAATAGACTAGAATTAGCCAAGGGCAGGTGTTAAGTTTTGTGCCTTCTTAGTGTCACTCTTTATCAGTCTACTTCCTCTAGCGTTGCAAACACAAGATTCAAATTACCACATCATTTACACCTCATCATAAAGTAGTATCTTGCATTTCTGTACTATGAGAGCTTCGTTATATCACATCTGCATGACTGACTTCTTATTATGTACAATATAACTCAGTTATTATTCTGCAGGGAGAAAGAAAAAAATATGTCCCCCTCAGAGACTGGATTTTTTTGCTATTTTGTTGAAAAGAGACTTAGAATCAAAGAGAATGTGATTCCCAGTGCTCAGCAAGAGCTTGCACTTTCTCATGTCTCTTGGAGGTCAATATAAGCTTTGTGCCATTGCAAAAATAATTACCAGTTTCATAAAACTACTCCAAATAATAGGCATTTTAATTAAAGATAGATTTTTAGATGATGCTTTAAAGATTGAGGGATATTTTGCACAAAACTCATTGAAAGTTTTGATATTTTAATATTTTTCTATCTAGTCATTCAAAATGAGCTTCTAACAAATGCCAGCATTGTCTATTATAGATGTTAAATCTGAGGTTTTGAGAGATAAATAGTTTGTACTGAATGGAAAGGACTTGTGAATGATGCTTACATTCTCTATGGAGAAACATGGAATAGATTGGCGTCTTGCAAGTGAGGTTTTCTCTTCAAGTCTGTATTTGCTTTTAATCTCATTGCAGATGTCACAATCCCTAATTGTCCTTTTGGATGTGTGTTTGTTGCAGGGTCCTCCGGGTCCGCCAGGTCTGCAGGGTCCTGTTGGAGCCCCGGGAATAGCTGTAAGTAGCTCCTTCACAGCAGCCCCAACCCTGCACAACTCAGCTGATACTCACTTCTTGGAACTTCTGCTCCTTACTCAGGAGTGTATTTCAAAACACCACTAACAGTGCTGTTACTGTAAACAAGCCTGCATGGGTGTTACTGTATTTACAGCAGGGCAATAATTTGACAACATTATTAAAAATTGAATACTGTGAATGGGGGCCATCCTTTCAGTGAACTTGTTTGATGGTGTGTTTGGCAGCTCAGTACAGATGCAGTTAAAAGAGAGTGTCTCTTTTTAAAATCCACCTGATACCAAGTGAATTAATTCTTATTTTTATTTAGAAGGCTCTGAATCATTTTACCTTGAATATTAGTAGGACTCTTTGCTACTTATATTTACATAGGTGTTCAACAGCTAGAATGTTTATGTAGATGTGATAGAAAGGGGGAATTCAGGGAAAATTTTTGTGAGACATGCAGCACTAATTTTGTTTGTGTAACAGATTTCATGCAGCCAAGATGGTGAACATGCATTTTTAAAGATATTTGGTGGGATTCTGAGCCCTTTTGTAGTTCTTTCCCAGTCATTTCCATGGAGCTTTTCCTGTTGCTGTTATCAGAGCTGTTCTAGTTTTGCTCTTCATTGTTTCCAAACAGGGAGGTGATGGAGAGCCAGGCCCAAGGGGTCAGCAAGGGATGTTTGGGCAAAAAGGTGATGAAGGTCCTCGAGGCTTCCCTGGGCCCCCAGGCCCCATTGGCTTACAGGTAAATTCCTCTATTATTTTACCTTATGTCTGTAAGAACACTGATTTCTGTGTCAGAAACTGAATGACTACTGTCTCTATTAAATAAATGATAGCATCAGTTAATTAGAACTGAAAGATCCCATACTGATGGGGTTCATGCATAAACAACAGATTAATGCAGCAGGACTTATATATTAATCAGAGCATAAATTATCCAGACTCCCACCTGAGCTCTCAATAATCCTGGCAGTGATTTTAAAATCACCCAGTACAGAATTTCTGTTTACATGTGCGCATTTTTGGGGGTTTTTTTTGGGTTTTTTTCCCCAAAAATTTATAGTGTCACCTAGTTTAAGCATCCTAGGACTACCTATACATTTACTATAATATGAAAAACTCCCTTCCCTTTCTTTCCCTTTTAATGCAAATAGGTCTTTTTCTTCTTGTTCCACCATCCTGCCCCCTCCCAAATTCACAAGTCTGATGTGTAGATCTGATTCACATTGTTTGTATTGATTTATAACTAATCATTCCTGGGACCCTACTTACAGTATTCTTCTCTGTGTTTTTCAGGGTCTGCCTGGCCCACCAGGTGAAAAAGGTGAAAATGGTGATGTGGGCCCAATGGTAAGACTTATTTCCCACTTGTCACTCGGCAGGACATAAATAATCTCCATATATTATTGTCTTTTCTCTGTAGCTCACCATTTGATAAGATAGTCCTGAACTTGGTTACTGAGTATGAAACAGTTTGTGTAACATAAAACCTCTCTGGGATTTACTTTGCTTTCCCACATCTATCACCTCATCATTAATATTGAGATTTATGTAACATGAGATAATACTGAAAAATAGATAGCAAAGCAAATGCTTTGTGTACCTGAGACAGGACAGTGACAGCCAGGTTCAGAAGGGAAAGAGGAGAAGTAGATACCAGTGCACCAGAGAGTCTGGAGCTGCCTTCCTGAAGTTCAGGCCAGTGCTATTAACATACAGCATCAGTACTTGCAGGCCAGATGATGGTAAACACTGTTTGGCTCTGTTTACTTTCTCTGGGCGATTCATTTTCCAGCTGTTTCTCCTGTTGACAGAATGCCTTGTGGTCTGTTCTTGACTGCCATGCAAGCTCTCTACTCCCTACATTAGCCTCCAGCACCTGGTGCCAAGACTGGATGCTTCACTGGTGCCCATCTGTAGGCACCATGGAGCAGTTCTGCCCCAGGGCTGTCACAGGCACCTGAGCTGGTCCAGAGTCCCTGTCCAGGCTGGGCATGCAGGGAACCTGCAGGGAAAGAACCAATCCTCAGGGGGTGCCAAGCATTGGGTCATGTCCACCCCAGGTACTGTGTGACACAGCCTGGCTCTCCTGTCACCTTGTGAACTCATCCAGCAGGCAGCAATCTGGCCCTGCTCTTCCTGTTGCATGGTGAAGATTAAAAGCCCCCTACAGATTGAGTATATTATTTTTCATTATTCAGAAATTGTTCCTGCTTGTAACTATATTATATCTGTTCTATGATTCTGTCATATCACATTGTCTCTTTAATACAGGGTCCACCTGGCCCACCAGGCCCAAGAGGTCCCCAGGGTCCTAATGGAGCTGATGTAAGAATTCAATTTTTTTTTTTTTGTCTTGCTAATTGAGTAACAAGCACTCTATTTTGGCTAATGATATTTGGGATAACAAATCTCTTTTATCACTGTAGGGTCCTCAAGGCCCCCCAGGCTCAATCGGCTCTGTTGGAGGTGTTGGTGAAAAGGTGAGTGTGGACAGAAATCCCCTAGGAAGAGAAAACGTTGGAATAGGAATGCTATATGACATTCATTCATTAAAATAATTTTCATTGCTGTTTTCAGTTCTCTGTTCAGAAAATTGTCTGCCAGGATATGGAGTGAGTTTGTTTGGGTTTTGTTATTTTCATATTTTACCTAAGGAACATGCCAGATTGCATCTTCCTTGTTCTTAAAGGAAAGATGAGGTATGCAGGAATGTAAGGGGGTTTTTTTTCTGTGATTTATTTGAAGCAACAGAGTAAACTATTATATAGTGCAAGCAAAAAGTTCAAAAGAGAGTCTTTGAATGCTTGTTTATGTTTATTTTATCAAGCTGCGTGACCTTGACCACATCACCTATGTAAGCCTAAAAGCCTTTTTGCTGTAATGTTACAGATTTAACATTAATTTTTTCCTGAAATTTGGAATGGGAAAGAAGATTCTGAGTGGAACATAAGATGGAGGAAACAAAATAGAAATATATTTCAGACCACTATATAAATAGAATATTGAGAAACTATGCAGATTGCTCCTGAGTATTTAACAGTTTTCCATAGTGTATCACATATATTCGAAGAAACACCAATGTCAGTGAATCCTAGAAAAGACATCTCTAGGAATGTCAGTATTGGTAGTCTTTCAGAAAGCTTTCCATATTGTTAGCTTTTCAGAACATGAAGCAAGATTTCCCTTTTTCTAACAAAAATAGTCTTTTAAAATAATCTTCTGGTGTTTCATGGAGCCTTTCGCCTATGTGCTCATCAACTAAATCGCTTGCCAGTGCTCTGGGATGTCACAAAGAGCGTACTAGAATAATACAACATAAAATTTAGTTTGATGGAGAAATATCCTACTTTGTCTCCCTTATTGTCCTTTGAGACCGGAGGGTACTGAGCCCAAACAGATGTCATTGTGTCAAGCTGGCAGTGCTTCACTGCACTGCTTCTTTCTCAGGATGGGGCTCTGAGCATCAGCTCATCTCTTGGGAGCAGCAGCATTCTGGTATTTTCAATCTTTTTTCCCCAAAATTTCACAAGACACACAAAACATGATGCCCTTCTGCTTGACTGCATTATTAACAAGGACAATCCTTGCAATGTCCCAAGTTCATGACATTGTTCATCCCGTCTACTTTAAAAAAGATCTTGGCCTCATGAAGGGCCGCAGGATTTGTTTTGCTCTCTGGGAAGAGTACCAAAAACGTGACACAATCTAAGAGCTGAGAGAAATAAAAAGTTACTGGGAAAAGGGAGTGTGTATGTCAATGGAATATAGAAAATAATGGGCATTGTGGGAAGAAAAAAATTTCCAGTGACCACTAGTGAGAAAAATGTTAATTATGACAACATCCAGGGTAGCACCCAATTATATTCAGTGCTTTAAAAAAACACACCTTGTATAATATTGTGGCCTATTGAACTTGATAGAAATTTTGCCATTGTTTTCAGTCACCTCTTTAATTTTCAGTGTTTCATGATCAAATTATATTCCAATCATTTTCTAAATATATTGCTTTATATTGAACTACTTCCTCCTTTGTTTCTCCCTGCAACTCATCTGTGTGATTTAGAATCACTGTTCGTGATGATTAGGCCATGAAATTTAATTCAAGAACATGAAGTTCAGACTGTTAATCACTTGGTTGTCATTTTTTATTTCCTCTAGCTTAATATCCCATATTCTCTGCATTCACAAAGAGAAGCTTCCAAGTATATTATTTTGGAAGTTTATATAAATTGTAATTACTTTCCTCCCTCCTCCTCAAATTTGAGTTCATGCCAGGGTATTTTCCTTGTTAAGATATCTTCCTTCTTAATCTCAGTTCCATTTAAAGAGATTTCAAGCTGAGATATCATCAAGAGTTGTTTTGTCAGGGGGAGCTGCTGCAGTGGGAGGACAGGTCATGCTTTTAAACAAAACATGCATTTTTCCTTTCCTTCCCACACATTTTTTCCCCAGTGTTTCTCTTATTACGTCAGCATGCTTTGGCCCCTGCACCCCTTTCAGGAAAG
Source organism: Cettia cetti (assembly GCA_013401135.1). Classification (NCBI taxonomy): domain Eukaryota; kingdom Metazoa; phylum Chordata; class Aves; order Passeriformes; family Sylviidae; genus Cettia; species Cettia cetti. The sequence goes on along the minus strand of VZUI01046057.1, from coordinate 18,130 downwards.
ACACACTATACTATGGATAATTCAATGCAGTGAGTATAGAATGTGGAAAAACATTTTGGCATCATCCCTGTCACTGTTGAGGAGAGAAGTAGGTTTGCTCACTTGCTTATTTTAAAGGTTTGACCAAGAGATATTTTTTAAATTAATACAGGGGTTTCAAAGCCCCCTTATCTTCCGGCAGAGATAAACAATTTTTGTCACACTTAGTGCCATGCATTTTTAACTAGCTTGTTGTTTCCCCTGCTCTGCACACAAGGGCCTGAGTGTTCAAAGGCATCAGCGCTGCAAATTCCTGTAGCCCTGCATTATTAATGCCGCAACCTCCACCGAGGGCCTGGCACTTACACTCAGCAGAACCTCTTAAATCCAGCTGCCACACCGAGAGCAGTCCCTTTCTTCTGCTTTTAATTAAGAAAAATGGAATACCAAAATGTACCTACACATGCTTAGCTCTAATTTGATATTAAATGTCTAGCATGCAGATATTCTAAATAGCCAGGAAGTTGCTCATGACTTCTCTAACCTGTGCCTTAGAATTGCATAAGAATTTACCACAGAGGAAAAACAGACCAAGTAATGTTACTTCCACAAAACCTAATGAAATGAATTTGCCTTTTTAATTTAGATTAACTTGTGATAATTGCACTGAGCACTATGCTGTTCTTCTACGCCTTCTCCCTTCCACAGCACATTATAAACCATCAGAGTTAGAGAGCAATGCAAACCCAGTGTCTGCAGAACCTAAACCTTCATTCTGTAGCCTCTCAGAGTTCAGACCTGGTTTACTGCATGAAAAAGTCTGGTGTTAGAAAATCACTATACTCATCTTGGTCTAAATTTCTTCCTTTTATAATGTTCTAGAAAACTTTCCAAACTAGTACACTAATAAGGAGTCCAACATAGTAAATAAGTGAGAACAAATAGTTCTCATGCTTAATCATTGATTGACACTGCAGATGGAAGTGAGAGGACAAAATCAATTGAGTATCCTGGCTCTAAGTTTAGAAACATGTTTGATAAGTGTTCACAGACAATCTCATGTGTGCATATCATTTTTACACACATCTATATATATAAGCACTGCAAAGGTACCTAATCAAGGTGTGTCTGTGACAGTTTAGGCTACCTGAATATCCATCCTAACAAATGACTTTTAATAACTTTACATGACCTTCTGACTGTGACTTTTTCTCATCCTTCTCCATCTCTCCAATATGCTTGGAAACAAGAGCCCTGCCAGAAAACACAGCCTTTAGAATTTCGCTCAATTAAATTTAGTTCTCCACGAAGCCATTATATGTAACACATGTACAGACCTATGCAAAATATTCCCTTCATGAGTTACCATTTCTCTTTCTCTCTTTTTTTTCCCCTCATCTTTGGTGAGAATAGCAAAAAGGAGCAAAACAAACTTTTCACAATCCAGTCAGTTGCAAAGTTTCATGATGCATGAAACACCATGTCCCAAAATTTAACCAAAAGGTGGCAGCCTTCCATCCACTATCTCTGTGCTCTGTATGGACACTTTTCTAGAACTGATCATAAGAAAAACAACACTTTTTAAACCTTAATTTTTTTTTTTTATTTTAACTTTTAAACTACTTTGCCTAGCTTGGTAGAAACCATTCTGCTTACTTAAACCAAGGAGGTTTTCAGAATTGAGCATGTCTGCAAAATGATATGGCCCTTTGTAGTTTAAGATGTCTCTCCTTCCTTTTTGAAATTCTGTCAAAGGAAGGCGTTTCCTAAAAAAGACCACAGTAACTTTTAAAAGATCTGAGCTGCTAACAAAAGAGAGAAAAATCTCCAGTAATGGAATAAATCTATTACTAGATCATAAAATCTGTTTCCCAACAGAACATGAAATATTTCCCATGGAGAAGGTGCATCAGATTCTGAATTAATGCCATTGTTACTAAAAGTGAAAAGAAAGATGAGGCCAATAATAGCTATAGATTACACAGGTTTTAGTAGCTATAAATATGCATTCTGTAAATATGTATCAGCTACAGTCTTCTCTGTCAAAACACTGTTTAACTCCCTTAACAGTTACCAAAGCAAATACAGCATTTCACAGTACCTAATACTTGGAATATAAAAATCACTGTCAGATAAAACAAGGACTGCACACATGGAAGAGGCACATTTTTTAGTAGAACAATGATATAGAAATATTAATGTGAGATGAAACTTTAACTGGTCTCATCTTTCACAAATTCCCTTTAAGGGAACATCTTGACATTTTCTAGCCCTTCCAATTTCTCAGTTTTCCACACTGCTGCTTGCTGGGGAGCTGCTGTGCACAGAGCCAACGTCGCTGTGCGTGCTGGAGCTGGCACCCCAGTGCTGCCCTGGTGCTCCCAGGCGTAGGTCAGAGGGAGCCCAGTGTTGCATGATAGAATGAAGATGTTTTTGTCAACAGGAAGGGTAAGAACTGTGTTATAAATCAAATGTGGGTCCTCATAAATTACAATATTATTAGGCAGAAAGGCAGAAAAATAACTGTCTCTCAGGGAAGCTGCCAGGGGGATTACACTGCACAAGTGCTTGTTGGCAAAGACTGGGCACAGTCAGTGCCCTTATGTCACTGCTTGATTTTGTCCTGCCATGGGCTCACCTTTGGAAGGGCTCTCTATTGGGGACTCTGTGGATGTAGTATGGCTGCTAACTTGAATAACATATTTTTGCTGATTCCAGACTTCACTCTCTGTTGCTACAAAAATCTCATTTGATTGATAGTAGGCATGGACAAACCCCCAATGCTAATGATGCTGCAGACTCAGTAAATGCTTTGCAGAGAATAAGGAAATGAAGATTATAAATTTTCCTAGAAAACATACTTAATGCTTATTGACCTGAAGCATCCACTACAGGTTTTGGTTTGTTTTGTTTTAAAATGAATGCTACATCGCTGAAGTAAATTAATATTAAACACTAAAATGGATCATTAATTTTTGAGGTTTCTACAAATTTAGGTATATCTAATAAAACATACCAGAGTTTCTAAAGGTACATTCACCTTTTTGGCACACAGTGACCTTTTTAAAGGGCATTTTAATATTGCTCCTAAAATGCTGGTTATCTGTTAATTATCCTAGTCTTGAATTCAGTTGAGGGGTACTGAAATATTTTCCTTTAATTTAATGAAATATTTGCACTGGGCCAAATTCTGGTCCCAGTGAGGTTATCGTGCTGCTATGAGCTTGTCTGAAAAAAAGTTCAGTACCTACACTGTAAGTTTTGTTTTAAAATTTTATTTTATGATTTATAGCTTTATACTGACCACATGGAAACGACAGACATGCATGAATTAACTGAATTGCCATAAAATGAAGAGGGGTGTGCAGGTCACACATGTTAGGAAAGATACACAAATTTATTCCAAGTCTGTGAATTCAGTAAATGATTATGTAAAATGCATTTTCAGCACTAAACTACTCTTGTTCATCAATGTAATTACTGGCAACATTAATTTGATTTGGAAAAAGAATATACCGGGGGGGGGGGGGGGGGGGGGTGGAAATTCCTCCCATTAGCAGTTGGATTGAAAAATTCTCTGGGAAAGGAGTATGTATTTCTTATCTAAGCACTCCATAACAATCACAAAGCATATTCTGTTATTCTTCCATGAGGTGTGTCTCTGTGATGCTAATGACTAAATATTCTACTAACAGAAGGGTTTTCTGTAAAAGTTTATGCATCAGACCACTGAGCTAGAAACTAATCGGTCATAACTAAATTTTAAAATGAAGAACTGAAAAGACAGTCCTTGAGATAATACAGTGTATTAGCTCAGAAGGAGACTGAATTATCTTAAATATTCACTTAATAGTGTACAATCTTTGACTTGCACAGATTTTCTTTTCATACAGTATCATCCTGAAAGCCATCTGCTTTATGAAATAAATTCCATCACTGGTAAATACATAGTACACACCACTGTAGCCTGTGGAGAAAGTTTTTCTAACTGATGCTATTATTTCATCCTTAGGTTTTTCTTTATATAACTCTTTCTTCTTCTGACAGTAGCTATAGCAATAATCACAAACAGGAAATTTGCAGTGTATGGGATAATAAAAGGGAACATCATCCAAAGCCCAAAGGGAAGTTTAGTCTCCCTGGCTCAAGAAAATATTAGTTTGATGTATTATCTCTCCAATTTCAGACTCCAGTCCTGCAAAACCTTATACATAACTCAACCCCCTCTAGGTAGACCAAATAAAAACCAGTTCTTATAAGATGTTACATAATGGGAAGAATATGTAATAACAGAAGTAAATTCATAGAAATATTCTCCCTAATGACTCATAAATTTATTCTTATGCATCTATAGGGTGAGCCTGGAGAAGCTGGTAACCCTGGACCTCCTGGAGAATCTGGAACAGCTGTGAGTATTTTGTTGTTTTGTTATCACTAACATTTATTATGGTGAACTGAGGTATCTGGCAGTGCTTGCTTTGGTAAGCATTTCCTCAGATCACTTGTGCACTTGTGTATGTTTTCTTTGAATTTTCAGTTAAGAGCTTCTACCTTTAAAATGACATTTGTTGCCATATAATTCTAGCCACATCTAGTGCCATATCTGGTACTAATGGAGGATGGAGATTTCCCAAAATACCTGTTTTTCCTTCCATACATATTAACTTTGGCTTGCATCTTTTTCTTTATGAAAACAGTTCACTGATGCAGACTGGGTACAGAATTTGGCACTTGACCTGAGAGGTCCTAATTTCCCACTCACATGACAGCATTTATTGAGGAGTGACATGGCCCTTGTCTGAAAAATGAGTTTGCCGTTGTGATCCCTTTTTTTTGGTCATTCCATTTCCAGATGGCATTTTTGTGTTCATATGTTTTCCACAGGGTCCAAAAGGTGAAAGGGGAGAAAAAGGTGAAGCTGGTCCACCTGGAGCAGCCGGACCACCAGGTGCTAAAGGACCTCCAGGTGATGATGGGCCTAAGGGTAACCCAGTAAGTGAGCTTCATAATTCTAACCCAAACCACTGTGAAGCATTGCTGAAGTTGTGTGAATACAGAACCATAGCATTTCCTACAACTGCACTTACGTTGATTATATGCTTCATAAAAATTTGTAATGAGTGCTACCTGCTTGGCAATGGATGACACATTCCTTGCTTTTTGTCCTGATCTATCTAGGGCCCAGTTGGTTTTCCTGGAGATCCTGGTCCCCCTGGGGAACCTGGTCCAGCTGTAAGTATACCTTAAAAACAGTTTTAGGTCCTAGTCTTAGTTTGCACTTAATTCTAGTTGACCCTGTCTCTTCCTTGTCTGGGGATGAGCTCTTGCCTGTAAGATCTGTTGATTTTCTGTTCACTAATTTCTGAAAGCTTAAAAATGTTTAGAAATCTTTTAAAAGTTTTGAAAAATAATGTCCTTGTGAAAATTCTCTGTAGAAAAATAGTGCTCTTATATTTATTTCTGAAAGTTAGTGACTTAAACTTGCTGAATTTTTAATTTTGTTTATTTTCCTTGAATTCTGTAGGGTCAGGATGGTGTTGGTGGAGAGAAGGGTGAAGACGGTGATCCTGGTCAACCTGTAAGCTTTTTCTCTCGTTTTATTTCACTTGCATGATCAGCTGATGATAAGAAATTATCTTTTGCCATATCAGTGGTTTTTATGCAGTCACACTCTTAAAAATATTTTCAGAATGGCTGCTTTTTCTATCATACTGAAAAATAGCTATTTATGTCCTTGCAGAGGTAGAACTGCCCATATTACAGTAACACAAGCAAGAGTTCAATTTCTTTTAGAAGTAGTGATGTGTTAAAGGATTTGTGCTGGAGCTGCTGAGGAGCACTAAAAATAGAACAGCTCTGAGCATAAGAGAAAAATGCTGCAGCCAAATAATCTTCATTAGCTGAACTAATGAAATTAAGCCAAGATCTTAAGCAGTATCTGAGCAACACCCATATTAAACATCAGAGTTCTATTTCTGTAGGTTCCATCAACTGAAAGGGTCTAACACATGGCACATGTCTGTGGTATTTAATAAAGATGAGAACTTCATCCTTTCTTACTGCTGAGTTTTTAATTTTCTGTTGCAGGGTCCACCAGGTCCTTCAGGTGAAGCTGGCCCACCTGGTCCTCCTGGGAAAAGAGTAAGGAATATCTCATGTTCTCTTGTACACTTCTCTTTCTGAGATACTGTGTCCTAGAGAATTTCAGCTACTTATTCCATGCTGGGACACTCAGATATGATGTTTGTAATTTCTTTTAAGTAATGTAATGAGAGAAATTAATAAATAGATACAGCAGCCATGGCTAATATGGAATATAAGAACAAAAATACACAGGGAAGAATGTATTGCTCACCCATAAAGGTGCTTTTTTTTTTTTTTTCACTCAAGAATTCAGTGCCTACTGAATAAGTCTGCTAACAGAAGTGAGTTGGTACGACAGTAATAGCAGACATCATCTTTAGGCACATGTCTGCTATCAGGGAGAAGGAAAAATGTGTCTGTTTTGGTGTCTTTAGTCTCAGAAATAAAATAATTTCAATGCAGCTACTGTGCAAAACTGTGTCATCCCCTCTGCATACAAAATGAACAGGCAAAATTACTACCACTTGTGAAGCTATTCCATTATTTCTAAAGCCTTTGAAGGTTCACAGGCTTTACAAATATAGCTAATCAAACCCAGTAAATAATGTTGCAGTCCCAGAACTGTAGTAGATGCATCAACCCTTAGGTCTGCTTCAGAGAGCAATTAGATGCAGTTTTTACACTTTAAAAAACAGAAGAAGTGGCATTATTAAATGTAAGCTGAGAATTATTTAACAAAATTTGTTAAATTGCTTGATTTAATGGGCTTGAATGAACTGACATGCCTAATTAGTTGTATTTATTTTACACAGTAATCTATTTGATCCACCAACATGCAAAGTATTTATAATATTCTAAATGATTATCGTAACATTAGCAATCTTATCACTAGAACTGAAATATGGTTGGATTGAATTTTAGCAATTAGTATGTTTGCTTGACATCAAATTAAAATTTCCTGCTTTATTATACAGAAAGGCAATAGCTCACTCCTCACAGATGGGCTATATTCTATCTGATTGTACCTAGACAAAAAAACCCACCCAGTTTCATAGCACAAATTCCACCTTCCCTGTGGTTTGACACATTTCCAATTCAGGGAAAATGCATGGCTAAATATTGCAATGTAATCCCTTTCTGAATTTTGAAGAAAACATTTTGTAGAATCAGATTCAACTTTACCTGAGTATCAGAATGTTTCAAACTTGTAGGGAATCTGTATTATGTTGATTTTACATTAGAAGGAAACAGTGAAAGACTGAAAGGTTCATACTTAGCTGGAAAAAATGTTTTTCATTAGTTTTCATCACTTGTATGGTAGAATCAGTTTCAAGAAAAAGCCCCAACAAGAGTCTTTTAATTTGGATTGAGAAGGACACAGTTTCAGTAGTAATACTGCTGTCTGTGCAGTGCAGTGCAGCTCTGGCTATACTACTAGAAAGCAATATTGCACCCCATTTTTTGGTTTTCTGTCTCTGGTATAATGAGTTGGCAGAGCTCAGAATTCTTACTTTCAATTAAAGGCTCTTGAAATCTTCAACAATAGGCTCCTTATTTATCTTATTCATTTTCATTCCCCTCTTCCAATCTATTTTATAACAGACCCAATCTCAGCTTTATTGCCCAGTGTTCTGAAATCATGCTTATTACCAGGTGTCAGAGTTTTGGGCAATCTCTGTTTAGTTACAGAGTTACAAATTTTCCCCAGCAAGTTCTAGTGAAAGACATGGACATAAATAATTTTTCCATTGCATCTAAGAAATTTATAAGCCAAAACCGTAATCTACAAAGGGTGACTTTTGTGACATAGTAATTGATACAGTCTATTAAAGTGGGTTTTTTTAAAATTTTTCATTAAATAGTAATTATTATTTTACATATTCTGACTTCTTAAATGATCTGCACATGCACCAGATCAGAAAAATGCACGCTCAGAAGGCTTTATCCATCAATGTAATTTAGCTGCAAGTAATAGTAGTAATTGTGGCTGCTTATCTAGAAACAGAGATATAGACTGAACCCCTCTCTAGTTATGTTGTTATTATTTTTCTGAAACTTAATCCCTTGTTTTTACTTTTGAGATTTCTTTTTGGTTTGCCATAGTACTGGGTTACATGTCTAGTTTGAATTCATTGATTTCCATCTGACAAATGTTAAAAATAGCATGAGGAAAAGATACCATCAGAGAGTATTTGTCCTTCAGATCAATATGCAATCAATACAGATCAGCACAGACAGCACTCCGTGCCTGTGCTCCTCCCAGCCCTTCCGTGTGCCAGGCACTTGAGCTCTGGGATCTGCTGCTGGGCTGCTTTCCCCAGGGGTGGCAATCAGCAGTCCACATCACCTACACAAAAACCTCCATATACCAACCAAAAAGTATTAGAAATTTAAAGCTCGAGACTAAGATATATTTATGTTTTCAACTGGAGGCCATACCATTTTCTTCCATTAAAAGAAGGGATGTCAATACTGAAGCAAAGCCAGCAATTTTGCAAAGCAGAAGTTTATTTGGTTTGTTGCCTTTAAGTACAATGTTGAATAACTTAGGAAAAAATAAAGTGTTTCTATGAAGGAGACTTTTTTTTTTCCAGTTTGGCTACAGCATGATGCTGCCTCAGCAGGGTGTACTCACCACATAAAAATTAAGCTGATTTTCTCTGTTGATTGCAAATGCACAGAATACCTAACAATATGCCAGGTTCCTATCTCAACAGGCTGTTGAAATGTGGTAATGGTTTTCTGTGTTGGAAATCATGTTTTAAACCAGATGACAGACAGCTATAAACAACAACTTGAATTATTTTAATGAAATGTGGAAGAACAGAGAAAAATATTCAATAGTTTCATGAAACAAAAATTGAGAACGAGCTTGTTTCTGCATGATTTCTTTTGTCTTCTTGGTTCATAAAATGTATCAGGCAGTATGTCCAAAATTACAGTGCAATGTTCATAAAAATCAGCATGGTAGCTGGGGTCATGAGGGGGAGAATAGTGCATTAATGTAAAATATTGTTCCTGAGATCCTTTCTGTCAGTTAAAATTTCCCAGCAGCTCCACCAAGGGCAGTGCAGGAAGGTAAGATGAATAATAATGAGCAGTTTGTCTCTGCAGAAGCCCCAGCAGTGCCAGAGCAGCAGCCACAGCCTGAGCCAAGGAGCAGCTCCTGCAGCAGCTCTGTGCCTGGGGCAGCCTTGGCACTGCCTGCTCATGAACACCCCCTGCTCAGCACTCGTCAGTCATTCTATTTGCATTTTAGCCATCACAGTGGGTATAGCCCTGCTAATTAATTCATGCTGCAGCTGCATTTCTAGATTATGCAGAGAGCATATTTCTCAAGTACAAACTGCCACATTCAACCCTTTTGAGTTTCTTAGATAGGGTGGATTACAATCCATATGGGAACTTCAGGGCAAGGAATTTTCAAGCAGTAAAGACAGTGGGCATGTAAATTAATTCATGTAAGATAAAAAGTCATGTTTCTAAAATGTTTCTGAATTTATATGCGTACCTGTTGATCTTTCTTGTTATCACTGCAAACTGTGATCCACCCATCAAATTACAACCTACACAAAGAGGTCCATGCCTCAGACATTATTAATTAATATTGGAACAGCAGAGATTTCAAATATTCTTCCTGTTTAAAGATCCAGCATTTGGCCCAGGGCTTTTAGGCTTCTCTGTATTTTGAAGAAATAAAACTAAGTCCTTTACTCCTTACAGCTCTTAAAAATACCAAAGAAAAAAGCTGTTGATACCCACAACACATGGTCAAAGTCCTCTGTGGGTAATTCAATTCATTTAGCATTATCTTTGATGTAAAGTCTGGGCTATCTCTGTTGGCCAAAAGGTTCGTGCAGATGTTCAGTGTCACCCTGGAGAAAGCTTAATTTCAGAAGCAAATGAATGATCTTAATATACTCCTATGTAAATAGCTATAAAATGAATATAAATTTCCAGGAACTAAAACCAGTGGAGTTGCTCAAGGTATGTGCAGTAGCAGTGGATAGTGAAATATATCAGCTATAAAACGTTTGGGCTAAATTCAGCTCTAGTATAAAAAATGGCTTTAGGTCAAACACTGATCCAAAGCCCTGAGCTCACAAAGCAAACAGGCAGATGCTTGACTGGAAGTACAGTTCTTATCTGTAATATTAAAATTGTGTTCTGGTGCTTTACTTTTAGGGAGCCTGAATTGTTTTTCTATATGTTGTTAAGAAGTAAAAAGCAGTAAATAAATGGAAGTAATTGAATTTTTCTTATTGTTGGTCTTCAGAACTTTTCTTTAGTTTCTGCACAACAATCTGCTTGTTGCATTAATGAATAGATGAGTCTTACATAGATTCACAAAATGACAGCAGTTGAGCATGGTCACTTCTCTTTCATTTTCCTAATTTTAAGCTGTTCATTGGTTGGCAAGAAATAGCTACTTGTAATAAAGACATTTCCCAGGCTAAAAATTAACCTTGCAGGAGAACAGTTGGTCCATTATCTTGAGTGCATCTTTTCTAAACTAAGCATATAAGAGAACCATTTTCAAAAGAGTACATTAAATTCTAGACACTGCTCCTGTTCATAACTGAAGCTATGAATATTAATTACCTGACCTAAAAATCAGCCCTTGATGTTTTGGAGGAGAAAAATGTCTTTTTATTTTTCACTTTCATATTTAGTGGATAATATGTCAATTTTTGGCTGCCCAAATGTAATCAGGCCCCTTACTGAGCCCATCCCTGACTTAGAGAATAAAGAAGTATTTGCCACGCTGTACACTGTAGAAAGAGAGGCCTTTTGGAATCAGTGGATAAACCACAGTGCATAGATAGAAGTCAATACAAAGCAAGTTTAAAATTAATTATTATTGTACATATAAATTAGAAATGCTTTTTTTCTTTTATATCCCATTTGTTGGTTTGGGGTTTTTTCCAAGCTAATTCTTCGGTTTGAATCTATCATCTTTTAGATATTCTAAACAGCCAGAAAATTTTATAAGGGAATAAGAGCTGTTTGGTATTTTTTTATCCTGTAAATAAAATGTGGAAAAAAGAAATTTAATCTTATTTTTTAAGCTACTTATGAATATTTGCTACTTATTAATACGGTGGGAATTGCACTTTCAGAATTTCTTTTACTGGTTATAGTTGAAAAAACCTGAGATTATGAGCTCAGTTTCCATATTTTACAGGGACCTCCTGGGGCAACGGGTGCTGAAGGCAGACAAGGTGAAAAAGGTGCAAAGGTAAATACACTGATGATTTTTTATTTTTTTTTTGAAGCATAGAAGTATAAACTATTTATAAATTAAAAGTAAATGGCTTATCGTGCACTGAGTGTGGAATTTTTCAAAGTAATAACAGGTAATCTGTAAAATCCAAATTGAGACCCAGAATTAGTAGCAATATGTAATGGAGGCCCAACACAGCTCACCTGTAACAAGCAAGGGGAGCCTGCTCTGCTGGCCCCACCTCTCCCTATGAAGGCAGAGACACTTCACTCAGGAAATCATCCTGTGGAGAACTCTGGCTTTTAAAAAGTGCTTTGCCTCTTGTACATCCCTCCAGTGCCAAACCCAGTCAGGCCCCTTCTCTGACCTGATCTGTTCTTTCCAGGGTGAACCTGGTGCAGAAGGGGCTCCTGGAAAAACAGGGCCGGTTGGTCCACAGGGACCTGCAGGAAAACCTGGCCCAGAGGGTCTCCGGGGCATTCCCGGCCCTGTGGTAAGTAACAGAGCACATCATATTTTAAATGTTGCATTTTCTGTATATACTCTGGTAAAGGCAGCTTCTTGTTTTTTCTAGGGAGAACAAGGTCTGCCTGGAGCACCAGGTCAGGATGGCCCTCCTGGACCTCTGGTGAGTATCCTTTTCCCACATGTCAGTCACAGAAGCCTCCAAAAACATCACCAAGAGATCTCTCCTCTAACATTTGAGGGCTTAAATATTCTGTTAAAATCTGGGGCTGAGTATATGAATGAACTATATGCTTACAAAGGCACAGACTTCCTCTCAGCTCAACAACAACAATGCATTGCTGAAACTTAATTTTGGATTTTAAGAAAGTAAAGTTGATACATAAAAGTTTCTGAAGTTAGATTTCCCTCCTTCCCCTCCCATCCTCCACAGGAGATTGCTATCAGGAGAGTGTGAAGCCTGATTTGCAGTAGACACTGCACACAACACACTGCAGGTGAAAAGTCTGATTCTGCATTCCAAAAGCTTAAAAATTTCACATTTCATTAATGAATTATGTATTTGCCTAGGCTTTTGCATCTTGTGATATCCTGAAGTGGAGATGGAAAGCATAAGCACTGAATAATATTTTTTACATGAAATGTTATGGCATTTTTGAATATGTGCCAGGTGAAAAAGGTCTCTTATCACTCCTATCCATAGCAGAAGTTGTCCACTGCCACCAGGAGAGCAGTGGTGAGGAGACACAGACTTAGTGTAGCAGCTCTTCTTGTGGACACATGTTCAGTGTTAGATTAACAACCTCTGAAAAATTCATGCCTTTTGCACAGACGCTGCATGGCCTGCATTTTTTACCTCATTCTGTGCAAATTACACGAAACCAGCATTGCCATACTTAAAAAATCTAAAGATTTCTTAAATCAAGAACTTCGTTGACCCTCTGTTTCACAGGTTTCTATTCATACAACCCTTTATAGATTTCTAATTTAAATACCATTGTAAGCATCATTATGATTTTTAAACATACATTTCAACTTCATCTTGGGCTCTAAATCACATCATCAATCACAACCATCAACCACTGAATGTGTACTTGGATTCGAACTGCCTTTAAGAACATTTCAAGAAAACATCATCTGAACAGGATGTTAAAAGTTATTTTAACATTACCTCCCTTGATTTCTATAGGGCCCCCCTGGATTGCCTGGACTGAAGGGAGACCCAGGTTCCAAAGGAGAGAAGGTATGCTTTGCTAATTGGTTGTGTCTTTATAACTTCAGCCCAGTCTAAAATCTGTATAAAACTAGCAGAAAGAAGCAGTAGGGTTTGTATCAGCAAGGCATAGTACCATGCCATCAAATAGCTTCTCCCAGCCTTAATAGTCATGATGAAGTTTTAGGCCATATCCAATATTCTGGAAACACCCAGAAAGAAAAAGATTACTGCCTGTGTGGTAATCTATTGACCATGTGATCCTTGCAGTGAAAATCCCAAAGATATTGATGTAAAGAGAACTGTCAGGTTTACAAGAACAAAGCAAGTAGAAATAATGAGTATTGGTGATTTTTATTTTAAAAGAGCAAAATATAAATATTTAACAGCTATAATACTTTCTTTTGAAATAATGTATTGAGACATCTGGGATAGCATTTTCCTATGGAGTCCCAACAATATGTGGATTGCTTGTGTATCAGAGAAAGACTGTAGAGAAAGAAACATGAATATGACTGTGCCTTGTGAGCTACAGGTTTTGTTTATCTGCTTGGATCAGCTGTTTATGCAGCCACATCCCATGTGGAACTCTGTGAGTTGCTCATAGAAGCTACACGTGAAAACTGGTATGAAATTTGTACCCAGGGTACTGTCATTTCTGTACCGCTTTCAGTAAGGACTACCTTGCACTTAGATCTTGCACTGAATAAGCAGTCACAACTTGCAAATAATCTGAAAGTTTGAAAGACCATCTAACAAGAAATAAACTTTTAGAATATTTCTTTTTCAGGCTGATTGTTGACAAGCAACAGTGGTAACATGTGGAAGGTCTAAGTTACGTGTTTGCAAAACACATTTACTTTAATGTACGTTAACTATATTTTCTTAAATCTTGTTTAGGGACATCCTGGTTTGATTGGCCTGATTGGACCTCCAGGAGAACAGGGTGAAAAGGGTGACAGAGGTCTTCCTGGCCCACAGGGATCTCCTGGAGCCAAGGGTGATGCTGTGAGTATAACATACTTGTGTTTCCATTCAAATTCCATGCAAGCAAGGAGTATATTTCAGGCTTCCTTTTGAAAGGCAGAAAGTTGTTATAAACATTTAACAACCAGAGTCTCCTGCAAGAGGTTAAAACTTTCTTAGGCATTGTACAAACACAGCAAAATTAAACATCTCGAAATTATAGAGTGTTAGAGAAAATTAAGGAAATACATACACCCCAATATGAACACAGAACTAGTTAGCAACAAGATAAAAGTAGCAGCAGCAATCTCATGACGTTTACTAATTGCATTCCCCAAAGCAGCTCTTTCTCTTGTAGCTATTAAGCCATGTTTTTAGGGCACTATGTAAAATGTGAGGTTTCCAAGCCAATCTGAAGAGGAACACAGCAGTGACAATCCACTGCAGTCAGTGTAAGAACAACTTACAAGCAACTCAGATTGCCAGATAATATTTTAAACTTGCCAACTATTTTGGCCTCTAGCACATGGCCTAACTCAAAACTCACCACAGGTGGACACTTAATGGGACTACCTTTTTCATAGATATGATTTTTTAACACAGTCCAGTATGCAGAATACTTTAGTTCTGTGCTTATTCTCTTACTCCTTTCTAGGGAATTTCTGGTCCTGCTGGTCCACTTGGACCCCCTGGTCCTCCTGGATTACCTGTAAGTAATTTCAGCCAGCCCTCCTGTTCTAACTACCCCCAATCTGTGTGCAATACACTCCAACCAGAGTTATATGTTCTTGCCCACAGGGTCCCCAGGGTCCCAAAGGTTCCAAAGGATCCAGTGTGAGTAACTCTCCTCTATACTTTCTGTTCTTTTCCTTAGCTTCTGTGTGTGTTATTTTTAAACTTTGTGTAGCATGATTAACACTGCACTTCTTTCATTGCTCTGTAGGGTCCTGCTGGTCAGAAGGGTGACAGTGGCTTACCTGGTCCACCTGGTCCTCCAGTAAGTAAGAATTCTTATCTTGCATTACACTGACATGAGGAACCTGTTTTGACGAGGGTAGAAAACAATGTTTGGGAGCTAAAATATGAACGATTGTTTGAAAATTAATTTTTCAGGAAACACAGATCCACCAGGCACAGAAATACATATCTGCTCTGAAAAATCCAGAAGAAACTTAAATAAATTTTTAAAAAAACCAAAAAGATGACCCCAAAAACCCCTACAACACCCCCCAAACAAAGAAGCCCCTCATGCAATAATTATTTAAAGCATTATATTGAAGCACACAAAACAATTCTACTGCTTTCCCCTGATGCTATGCTTCTGTTTCCATATTTATTTTTATACCATACCAAACTAAAATGAAGGGTCCAAACATGAGTGAAGTGTTTCAATTTCTTGAAATTAAATATTGTTTCCTAGACCCCAAGTGGAATTTTCAGCTTTTTCATAGGAAACATCATCTAGTTTTCAATTTTCATAGAATATGTCTGTGCTTGAGGGAATTAACAGAGATACAGAGGCAACTGTGAGTCAGTTCTGTGTGTCACTTTTGTGAGAGCAATACTTTCTTCCCCAAACAGTAATGTAGTGAGAAGAATTTAAAGCACAACAATGGTTTGGCCTTTCATAATATATTTTTTTTTAAAGTTAATCAAAGCACATAGATATGAATCTAAAGGAAAGAAGATGAAATAAAGAAATAAATGCCTTGAAGAAAGCCTATTCAAAGCATCTCCAAGGCAAATTCTGTGTACTTTCTCTACTGAAAAACTAACAGAAGGTATAATTAGATCCATTGTTTTCTGCTTAGGGCCCTCCAGGTGAGGTAATTCAGCCACTGCCAATTCAGTCACCCAAGAAGACAAGAAGATCTCCTGACTATATGTTATCCGATGCTGGTGATAACATTCTGGATTATTCCGATGGCATGGAGGAGATCTTTGGCTCCCTGAATTCCCTGAAGCAAGATATTGAGCACATGAAGTTCCCGATGGGCACTCAGAATAACCCAGCCCGGACCTGCAAGGACCTGCAGCTCTGCCACCCCGACTTCCCCGACGGTGAGCTCGCACTGCCCAGGCCCAGAGCCTCTGCCAGGGCACTTCGGCAGCATTAATCCTTTTTGGCTCGTACAGATGCTCAACAAATACAGTCTCACTGAATCCATTTTTACAGGCATAAAAGTTTAAAAATGTAAGAGTCAAAGTTCTTTAAATACATAACTTGATCTACTTTTTGAGTTAAAACCTTTTGGAGTGATGAATAAAAAGCAGTTGTTGTTTTGAAAGGTGGGCCTTGCATTTCCAGGACAATCAAAACAGGAGTGTGATGAAAGAGCTTAGTATAACAATATGAAGCAGTATTGGTATTGTATGAGATTTATGTTCAATAATGATTCTCAAAAACTTCACTAGTCTTTTAGTCCTAGAAGCAATAATTTTCTCTACTGCATCAGCACAGTTTTTTCTAGATCAGCCAGCAAAGATGCATGGAAGTTTCTTTGATACTGTTTAATGCTACCAAGTAGTAGTTTAATAAAACACAAAGTAATATGAAGAGACCTAGTGTTCCTAAGAGCTATCTTGATTTTATTATTCTTTGTTGTTTTCTTTTTTCTTCTAAATAATTTTACCCCTCTGAAAACGTTTAAATGAAAGCCAGCCTTCACTAAATTTTCATCCTTTCATAATTTTTTCAATTGCAATGCATATTTTTCCCAGTTCAAAGCAATTTTTTTCTGCTTTTAAATGGGAGGAAAAATAGATTTTGACAGTTTAATAATATTTTATTGCTTTAACTCTAGATAGATAAGAACAGATGGTTGCCTTGAGGAGTAGTTAAGCAGTGTATGTGCTATATGAAAAGGACATATTTTACAATTCAGTACCCTCCATAATAAGGAATGGTTTTTACAGAACACATTCACCTTCTTCATTTACCAGTATTTGCTTCTTCTTTAGGGCTGTCTTCATATAAAAGTAATCTTATTTTGGTTAAAATAAAAGCAAATGTGTTCATTAAAATTCAAAATTCTCCAGGGATAAGACTTACAGAAAGCAAAGACTGTTTTCAATATACAGCCTAAATCAACAGAACTGTTAAACTCCATTAATACTTTGTCTATGCCCTGTATTCAGAAGACAGAACTGGTGAAGGGATTTGTCATTTCTCTTTGAAATCTCCACTGTTTGTTTGCAACTGGATTAGAACTGTAGTTGTCAGAAAGTCATTTGCTGCCCTGTTTGTAAAACATCTGAAGAACCCTCATCACATAAATCATCACTCTAATTAGAATAGCAGATTTTAAGAAGCACTGACTGTGAATGGACCTTGGATGGGCTGCAGCTCTTTTCATGCCCAGCCTTGATTGCAGCTTTATAACCCAGGAGAAAAAAAGGTCTTTGTTTGAGGTGGATCCCTCTCAGTGGAAGCTTTAGGTGATTGTGCCAGCTACAACCCCATCAAGCCCCAAGCAGACACTTTGCATGCAGATAAGGATGCTCCAGGTTTTGCTCCCTGACCTAAATATTCAGATAAAATAACTTTCCTACGAACTTTGGAGGAGCATTAGGTAGCAGTAGAGCCTGGCTCTTCTCAATACCATTTCTACTGTATAAGTCAAATATTTTCTCATTCATTTTAGGGGAATATTGGATTGATCCTAACCAGGGCTGTTCTGGAGACTCCTTCAAAGTATACTGCAATTTCACAGCAGGTGGGGAAACTTGCATCTACCCAGATAAGAAATCTGAAGGAGTAAGTACCAATCTGTGTTTTCAGTTGGCTTTAACAGTTCCTACTATGCTGTTACAATGTTGAACTAAACAGGATAATTACATTGCCACATTTTCATGTATCTGTCTAATTACATTTACATTTTCACATATCTGAACGGAGCAGTAAAATTGTACATAGAGTTAACAAATACCATTTTCAACTTCAGACAGGTAATCTATGCACCTGCTTGCTAACATTTCACTACATTTCAGAATGCAACACAGCTGAGCAGTCACTTACAGAACATGATTTAGTATTTGTCACCTAAAAGCTAAACCTTCCTGTGTTTCACTTGTGGGTTCTATTCTTTTATTCCTATGCAAAGTAGATGTAAAAGACTGTATTGATGCCTTAAGTTTTAGCTTTCATATTTTCCAGATTCTGTACTGCGTTAGTATGTAACTATGAACTTTATATAGAG
>VZUI01046056.1:0-15587 GCA_013401135.1 Cettia cetti | reverse complement strand
AGCGAGGTGAGGGACGGCGATGGGAACGGCGCGGCGGCGGGGGCCGGCGCTGCGGCAGGTGCGGGGGAGCCGGGAGGGCGCTGGCAGGGCCGGGGGTGCGCCCGGCGCCGCTGCCCGCCCCGGAGGGCTGCAGGCCCGTGCCGCCCGAGGGGTCTGGGAGGCGCAGGAAGCGCGGCATTCCCGCCGGGAGGGCCCCGCTCCGTGTGGCCTGCGCCCCGGGAGAAGCGGTGGGCTTCCACCTGCGCCTCTGGAACGCCGCCATCCTGCCCCGGGCAGTGCGAGGCGTTCCCGTCGTTTGGGATTCGGGATCCTGCGGTGGGAGGCAGGAGCGGTGCCGCTGGATGTCCGGGGAGAAGAAGCCGCGGTGTGGGTGTGGGTGTGACACAGGGATTCTTGCTCCCGGCTTTTATTACTTCCCGCAGGGAATGGTACCTGACTTGAGCAACGCGGGTGGATGCTGAGCCGTGGCCGTAAAATTCCGAAATTTAGGATCACAGGTAGCTGCAGAAGTGATATATCCTTATAAAAGTAAGGGAGGTGTTGCTTCGAGGTCTTGGAGCTGGGATGCTGCCAGGCTGCTCAGCCGGAATTCCCGCTGTGCCCAATTCTGGGAATTAGTACCTGCTGGTTTGGGACAGGCTTCAGCTGGCACTGGGAACACGGGAATGGGGATTGCTGGACCTGGTGCCTGCCACGGTCGTTAGAGCCTGCTCCAGGTGGGAGATCGCACAGTGGTTATTCCCAAAGGTGGGATATGCAAACCCGGGACACGAGGGCGGCAAAACTCTGGGGAATGGTTTTAAAGGAAAGGAGCATCCCAAGGTGGGAATATTCGTCCTCCCCCCTGGGTGAAACTTAGTGGGGATGAGTTGCTACATCCTCCTGGCCGGACAGGGAGAAGCATTCAAGTTTCTGTGGTCAGGCTGAATGTTCTTAAATGGGAGATAATGAAATTGTGGGAGGTGGCTCTTGGAAAGCTTTGGACTCTCCGTGATTCTGGCATTGGCATGGCTGAAATGTGTATCCTGTGGACGCCGCTGGAAAAAGCCTTCCAAGGGGGAAACCTGAGCTGGGGGAAGGTGTTTGTTGTGCCAGGTGTTGCTTTTCAGGGTCATAAAAGTTGCACGGGGTCTTGAAGCTGCTGGTGAAATTCCATCAGTCCCAGCTTGGATTGGGAATGGCTGAGGGGGTCGGGAATGCCCAACGGGGACAAGAGACTTGGAAAAACATCTGTTATGTGGTAAATGATACAAATAACCTGGAATTTCTGCAGCCAAAACCCTTCAGCAAGGAGCAGGATAAAATTCCTCCTTTAAATGGGAATTTAAATCGGAAATTTGGGAGTTGGCAGCTCTGCTTTCCAAAATTTTATTCCAGAGGGTCACAATCAGGGATTTAAGGGTATGGACTATGTACTGCATATGCTGATTTTGTCAGAGCTGACCTAAAAAAGTCCAGATTTGACCCGGATTCCAGTTTAAATGAAGGCACTTGGCACTTTTTGCCTGCTGCCTGCACAGCCAGATCCGAATCCCGGAGACAGGGAATGCTGTAAATCCTTGGCAACTCCGTGGTTGCTGGGAAAAGGGCGGTGAAAAAGGGAAACTTCTCTCTCTGGGCTGTGTCCACCCATTCCCTTTCCAGAGAGCTGGGAAGGAGCAGTTGTGCAATGATGGGATTTAAGGGAAGTGTTGTGCCAGGAGGGAAAGTGGGAAGGGTGAAAATGCTCCTCCCAAAAGTGTGTGAGGGGAAAAAAATTCCTAGGTTTTGGAAACTTTGTTAAAATTTGCAGGACAAACAATTACAGGGACCAAAAAAAAAAAAAACCAACCTCTTGGGTTGTTTTTCTTTTTTGGACTTTGTGTGGGAATCTCAGTCCTGTTCCTTGTGCTCTCCCTCCCCTTGGAAGTTAATTAATTGGGAGCTGGCTGCTCCAAATGAGGTCACTTGGATTTCAGAGCTGCCGTATCATTGTATGGATTTGCAAAATCAGGATTTGAGGCTTGTGTGCCTTAGAAATTTTTCCTTAAAGTGGCATAATCCTGGTTTTTGGGGGTCTTTCCCCAGGCAGCTGGAAGGATGTAGGGAGGAAAAGCGTTCAGATAGGAGGTTGTAAAGCTTGGGATGCTGCTCAGCTTTGGATGGTGAAGAGTTTGGAAAAGCTTCCAGTCATTCCCAGGCCTGGCTGTCATTTATGGAACTTCCTTGGATTAAACCAGCAGAAACTCTTTCCTGTCCCATCCTTTTTTTTTTTTTTTTTGGAATGAAACCTTTATTCCTCCCCTAGACCACTCAGCTTTTTGTGGGGGGAGCCTGCACCCTGCTTTTCCTCCCCTCCCATTCCATTTTTCCCAAATAAATGACCCTTGGTTCCACCTCTGCTCCCGACAGTGATCCAGCTGATGAATAAGAACATCCCGAGCTGGATTGAGCCCTGGAGTTTGAGAAATTTCCAGTTCAAGGCACAGCAGTTGAAATGGGGTGAGTGAAACCATTTGAATCTGCTCTTGGAGCTGCAGGGCTGGAGTTTTTCGGGAGCTGGGAGTGGATGAAAGTGGCCTTTGTGCCATGGGAAGTGTGACAAATGGACTTTTGTGGCATCTGCGGAGAGCGCCGGGATGTTTATTCCTGCTGGCCTAGATGGGAGTCCGTCAGGCTGATGTTTTTGTTATTCCATCCATGATGCTGCTCATATAGGTGTGCTTCTATACATTGCTGTGTGGATTTTTAAGAGAAATCAGGGGAAAAAAGCCTTGAGCATTTGCCAGGTGCAGCGCCTGCCCAGCTTGGAACTTTGAAAATGGAAGAAATTAGAACGGTTTTCCAGGTTTTTGGCAAGAAATGGGTAAGCCTGCCCTGCTGAGGAATATCCTGCCCTGAAATATGGACAAAAATGCTGCTGGACCCTAGCAGGGGTTTTGGATACAGGATGTAATTCCCACAGAGTTTTAGGAAAAATGTGCCCTGTAGCTTCAGGCATTCCTTCTTCCTCCTTTCTTTTCCTTTCTCCCTTCCTTCCAGTGGAAGGCACATGGATCCCTTTCCTCTCAATCTCTTTGGAAAGGTGAAATAAAAAAGCTTTGGATTGTTTTCCTCTTCCTTGCAGCAGGAGCTGGAAATCTGCGTGGCAGGCAGAGACTGTCAGGAATTCTGTCCTGGGCTCTTAATCCAGGAGTTTCTTCTTTAACTCAAATCCTCCTTTAACTGCCCTTGTGCTCCAGCAGATCCCTGAAAATCCTCATCCTGCCACATCCATTGGCATTTCTCCCTCTCTTTGAGGAGCCTTCTGAGCTCCTCTTCAAAGATCTGTGGAATTACATGAAAATTCCTGGCTTTTCATTCCCTTCCAGCTGAGATTTTGCTTCCTGTGTGTTCCCTTGGTGTGGAATTAAAACAAGTGGGTTCCTCAGGGATGCCTTTGAGCTCTATAGGAAATCTTCCCTGAAAACAGGATACAAGATGTAATTTAGGGCCTTCCATTCCAAGTTTTCCTGGTGTTTTTCACTTGCCATTTTATCTGGGGTCAGTACTGCTCACTTGTAGCCATCGGTAAATATGACATGCTACCTTAAATGAACATTTTTCCATGACTTCTTTCCTCTGGAACATGTTTCCTTGGGATTTCTTGGCCTGAAGGTTTCATTATCATTACAGACATTAATGATCCTGGGTTTAGATGCAGGCAGGCAGGCAGCAGGACAGAGTCCTTATCTGTGTTCTTTGGGAATAAAATGCTGAATCCCTCAGGCCACCTTAAAACATTTGAACTGGATATTGGGAAGGAGCAGGAAAATTCAGGACATTCCTATTATAGTTCAGTGCAGTAAATAGAAAATGGGGAGGTTGGGATGGAATTCAGGCCTTTCCTCCCTGAAAGGTGCTTTTCTTCCCTGGAAGGTTCCCATTTGGATGTCTCCTCCTGCCCCATGTCTGCCAGAAGTTGGAATTTCCACAGCGCTGCATCCTTTGGGATGAAATTTATTATTCTGTCATGCCCAGATCCCTGGTATTGACACAACCTGGATTTATTTTTGGAATATGGATTTCAGCTCCAAACTGGGAGCCTCTGGAGGCTTGACTTTTCCCACTGGGTCTGCTAAATGATCCTGCAAATTGGTGCTGTTTTCTCTCCAGGGAAATGAACTGTTTCACCTCCCAGAAAATCAGAACAAGGCAGGTGCTGCTTGGGAGTTTCCAGCATCTCAGCCAGCCAGAGATTGTCCTGAAAAAAGTGTATCCTGCTCTGCTTGGCCTCTGATGAGGATCCTGGAACCCTGTAAGGATTTGGGTTGGAAGGGGCCCTAAAGCTCACCCACTATCCCAGGCTGCTCCAAGCCCCTATCCATTATCCCTTCCAGGGATCCACAGCTTCCCTGGGCATCCTATTTCTTGGTGATATCCAGATCCCAAAAATGTTCTTCCTTTTGCCTCTGGGCCACGTTTGGCCTTTGGAAACACAGTTCCCCTTTTTGTGACTCCGGGTTTTTTCCGGCTGATTCAGTTGTTTGTCACCATCTCCATGGCACCGGAGCATCCGCTAATGACAAGCAGCATTTCCCTAAATGAGAGCATTCAGGGATGAACTGGATTTTTCCTTGGAGAGGGGAAAACATATGCCCTGTCAGAGGAAGGAGAAAAACTTCCCAGAAAAGCAGGAATTCGTGGTTTGTGCTGCTCATTTTCTTCCCTGGATAGAGCAGGGAATAAAGGGAAAATTTCCTGGAGAGGTTCTGTGCTCTGTGGGATTGCTCTTCCCTCTACCTTTGTCAGTTTTCTCTTATTTTCTAGTGGAAAAAGAGGCATCCATGTTCCAAAACTGGAAGGATTAGAGCTTTCCTCCAAATTTACCGACAAATCCCGGGGCAAAATTCCCTTTCCCTTTGTGGAATTGCGATGTTAAAACTTCTGTGGGAAGCCAGGGGCTGCTTTGTCTGGAAAACCTTTTTCCCCTCTAAATTTCGTGGCTATTCCTGGATCAATGTGTTGCTTTTGGAAAAGAGTCTTTTGGCCCTCGTAAAAAAGGGATCATGTTTTCTCCCTGAGCTCGTCAATGCCACAATCGAATTTAGCTCAGCAGGAAGTGGGCACATCCCCAAATCCAGTGTTGTCCATGGTTATTCCAAGGCCTGAAAGAGCCTGAGATAAAGAGATTTGTTGCATGTAACTCTTTGCCTTATGGAATCCCAGCTGGCAAGGAGAATTTCGGGATTCTCCGGGGCCTTGCTCTGACTTTGCCTTCCCCTTGGATGAGGGCGGAGGAACGAGGAGAGGCGGGCTGGGAGGTGGGAAGCCCGTGGGAAGCTGCAGAAAATGCTCGGGAATGGGCGGCTGAGTAAGTTTGGAGCCTCCTGGGAGTACTCCAGCAGAGTTGGTGAAATTCCCTTGTGAGGTGGGGAGCAGGAATTTGGGGAGAGGAATCAGGAACACGCCGATGTTGGAAGTTTCTCTGTTATCTAACGTGCGAGTTTGCAGGATGTGTTTTATCCTGGAGAAAAGGAGGACTGGGGAAACTTCTCGTTCCCTACAACTCCATGACTGGAGGTGGGAGCCAGGTGGGATTGGGCTCCTCTCCCAGTCCCTTGAGGTCGCTTCCTCAGGGAAGGTTTGAGTTGGATATTGGGAATATTTCTTCATGGAAGGGCTTGTAAAGCACTGGAAAATGCTTCCCGGGGCACTGGTGGAGTCCCCATCCCTGGGGGGATTTAAAATCCATGCGCGTGTGACACTTGGGGACATGGATTAGCGGGTTGATTGTTGGATTAATGGATTGATTGTTGGATTTGATGATCTTAAAACTCTTTGCCAACCTTAACAATTCTGTGACTCTCTATGTGCAGGCCAGGCACTCCTGAGGGTTTGATGTTCCCAGCTCTTCCCATGTCCCTCATGCCGTAACCCTTGTTTTGTGTGCGTGGATTTGCTGCCTCCTTGGGTGTTTGTTCCCTGGAACAGCCTGGTTTCCAGCCTTTTCTGGGTAGGAGCTGCAAGGTTCTCACATTTCGCCTTTATTCCTTGGACACACGAGGTTTGGTTTGGTTCTCAGGGGGATGATCCCCCCAGATTTTCCTTCTCTCCAGGAGTAACTGGACAGGGAAGAGTGAACTTTAGCAGTTGCGGCATCCGCAGGCCCAGCGAGCACTCGCGGTTCGGTATTTTTGGGCTACACTGAGGGGGTTCAGGCAGCGGAACTGATCCAAGGTGGCTTTTAATGACTCCGGGCTCGCCCAAACCCTTCTGGCTCAGGAGAGCGGAAGGGAATGCGCTGTGTTTGCTCACTGGATGCTCATCCCAAGGGTCAGATTAGTTCAGCGTTCCGTGGCAGCTCCAGCCGGGTGGGTGGCTGGGGTGCTGGGGAGGCGCCGCCTGGGCAGGCTGAGGAAAAGGCGGGGTTCCCCCAGGGCACGTGGGAGTCTCTCCAGCACCGAGGAGCCTGGACTGTCCTCAGCTTGTTGTCCTCTTAAAACCCTGGGACGTTGTGCAGTGGACAATAGGATGTCCCAAGCTGGAAGGGTCCCACGGGGATCATCCTGTTGTCCTTGTTGTTTTCAGGATGCTCTCCTCGTTTTTCTTTCCTTGGTAAACCTTAATTGATCAACACTTGGAAGCAGGATGTGGATTGAGGAGAGTGAGAGGCACTTCCCACTGCTAAGAAATGAAGCCTCTCGTTCCAGGAAAGCCCAGACAGGAGGGTTTTGGAAAACCAGATGGAATGGTTTTCCTGGTTGCTGTCCCCGTAGCTGCAGGATTTTGCCTGCCAGAGCGGGGAAATGCCGCCCTTTGGAGTGCAAAAAGCGTGGAAAGGTGTGGTCAGAGCAATCCGGAACCTTTTCACCTGAGAGCACCTGATTTATGACACCAAAATCCCAATGTTAACGTGAATTTGTTTGGCGAACCGCTTGGCTCCGAGCTCCTGGGGCTGGGCCAAAACACTCCCTGCTGCCTGGCATGGAAAACACAGCCCTGGAGCCTCTGCTCCGGAGCACGAGGGCTCAACATTCCCAAAAAAAACGGTGAGTTGGCCTTTCTGTTCTTCCAGCAGGTGCTGTTTGGTTAAACCTTAATATTTAGGGAAGTTTGTTGGGTGGAGAGTGGGAGCAAATCCCCTTTTCCTTCTGGAGTGCTTTCACCATTCCAGTGTGTCAGGGCCTGTTAGTTTTACAGGGAAAGGATGGAAGTAGATGGAGCTTCTGCCTCAGTGTCTGGAGGTACAAGGTGTTGTGCCAGAGGGTGGGATACTGGAATTCCTGGTTGTCCAGGCCTGGAGAAGCAGGAGATCCTGTTCCCAGGCAACGTGACCATTTGTTTTCTTGTACTTTAGACAGCTATCCTGGTGTTTGCTCAGCTCCTTACACCTGGCTGCAAGGGTTTCCTGAGGAGTTTGCTTTTCAAATTGGAGCTTTTGTTGAAACTCTGGATTTTTTGAGGAGAAGAAGTGACAAATCCCATTAGGAGAGAGGAAAAGGGAAGAATTGAGGATTATCCAAGACTTGATGGCCCTCAGGGCTGTGGCTGCTGCTCCCTTTTTGGAGGAGAATTGAGAGAAGTGTTCTTTTGCCTTTCCCAATATTTATAGTATTCCTGCTTCTGAGGCTCCATTAGACATTGATGCTCTTGGAAAAGTAGATGAGGTTGGAAGTTCTCATGTTCCTGTGGGAGTTGCAAGGCTTGGAGTTCTCATTTATAAGGTGATTTGTCAGGAAAGGTGGGAAAGGGACTTAATTTCTGACTTAAGTGGGAAACCAAGATTCCTTCTCTCCTGGTTGCCTCCTGACTCCGAGTTTTCCCATTCCAGGCTGCTCCTTGGCATTGGTGTTAGTTGTAAGTTGGATAAGGAGATGCCCGGATCCACTCCGCTATTGTATTGCTGACTCAGCAGCTCAGAGCCCCTTTTTTTAGGGAGAGGGGCAACAAAAAGACCACCCTGGATTCCAGATGCTTGTGGAACAGGATTAGGAACCCCCTTGGGGTCACTTATCCAGCCTAAGCTATTCCTGAATCTGTTTTTCCCACCTTCTTGGAAATAGATAAGATGTTCAGGACAGGGAAATCTGTTGGGTTTTTTTTTTTTTTTGTTTGGTTGGTTTTTTTTCCCCCAGTGCAGCTGTTGTTTAAGTAACTCCCAGGGAATATGGGACTTTGCCCAGTCCTGTCTGCATGCCTCTTCCCGAGAATATCGCCCCATGTGTGTTCAGAAAGGTTGGGAAGGGGAGGAAATTTGGGAGAAGGGCTGTGTTGTGTGAGGGAAGAGGAATTGCAGTCCCAAAACTGAAATGGGGAAAAAGATGGGAGGTCAAGTGAGGAAGAGCTGTGGTTTTTAAACAAGTTTCTGGCCAAATCCCCTGGAAAACAGGCACCTGCCGTGGGATGGGGGCTGGGTTTCAGTGTGTTGGGGTCCTGCCTGAAGCAGCTGTGCAGTTTTTTCCCTGTGGGAGCTTCCCAAGGGCTCTTCTGCCACTCAGCCATGGCTGGGTTGTGGTCAGCGCCTCTGGGACTCTTGCCTGAGGGATCCAATCCCTTAATTTGTCATAAATCTGGGATTTGGGACTTCTGCCTGAAGGTTGTCATCCCTTATTTTGTAATAATGGAATTGTCTTTTTCCCCCCTAAATTTGGATTTTCCATTAATTAGTGGCTGTTATTAATTACGGCTTGGTACTTTAATGCTTCAGTTTTCCATGTTTCCAATGCTGTAGAATGGAATTTGAATTCATCCATCCCTTTGGAGGGCAGGGAAGGTTTGGCTCTCCGGTTAAAGGGGAGCTCTGCCTTCCTTGGAACCTTTTTCCTTGGAACTATTTTGGGAACATGATTTCATCTTCCTCCTGGAGCGGGGGAAAAGCCCACCCCAGAAACGTGGGGGATTCGGAGCTTCTGTTCTTCCCTGCAGAAAATCACGGATTTGTGCCTCAGATTGCCCTAAAATGGGGGAGTTGGAAGGTTGTAGGAGGGAAAAGGGGTGAGTAGTGTGCTGCTGGTGGAGAGATCTGTGCTCTCCAGAGGTCACTCCTTGCTGGCAGCCCGGAGCGGGAATGGGATTCCTGGGTGCTGGCAGCTGAGGGAGGGGTGTTAAAGGGGCAGCTCCTGCTGGCCTCTTCTGGTGGTTTCAAGCCCTTCCCTCCTTGTTTTCTCTTGGATGTTTGCCTCTGGATGCTTTGGCTCCCATCCTGGTAATGCTAAATCCTGTGGTGGATTTGGGAAGGGCTGGATGAGGGTGGAGGTGAGATTTTATCCCAACACATTCCAGGGCCTGGATTGTCCCTCCCCCCCTGCCCCACTGCTTTCCTGGTGGAAAAACGGAATTTTCCCATTTTGCTGGGTTGTCTCCTTCCTGGCATATGAGGGAGAGAGGGAAGAAGGGATGTGTGGGTTGCTGGTGCTGGAATTTAAAACCTCCTCATGGAAAGGGACGAGGTCATCCCAGTGTCATTTTTTCCTTCTCCAGCTTCAGGCTGGCAGCTGGAACACCTTGAAAATTCCAGCCAGGAAATCATTCCTAGTGTCATTCCCTAATCTTATTCTCTTACTCCAGAGGGACCATTTGAGCTCTTTTGCTGGACACTGATCCCAGCTGGGTGCAAGGAATATGGTGAAGGGAGGAAGAAACCTGTGGACACTGAGTTTTTCCAGCTTAAGGAATGCTTGGGTTCATCCTGTGCTGGACAATTCTGGGCTGGATGCTGGAGCTGGGTATTCCCTGGCTCTGTCTGCTCCGCTGTTTCCTTCTTTGCAATGAAAATAAAATCCTTAAATATCCATGGGATCTTGAGGTTGCAAAAATGGAATGTCGGTAGTTGGAGACATTGATTTCTTTTTTCCCCACTGGAGAAGGTGTGTTGTCTGTGGAGTGTGGGAAAGACTGTCAGGAATATGGCTGGGAAGGTGTGTGTAAAGTTCCTGGAATTCTGGGAGCTGTTAGGAGCACACAAGGGATCCCTTCTCTGAGAGACCTTTGGAATTCTCTCGGTACTTTGGAAAAAAAAAAACCAAAGACATCTGACGAGCCAGGTGACAAGTGACACTTGAGTTGTGCCAGGGGAAGTTTTAGGTTGGCCATTAGGGAAAATTCCTTCATGGAAAGGGTTGCAAAGCATTGGAACAGGCTCCAGGGGTGGAATCACCATTCCTGGAAGGGTTTAAAATCTGTGTGGACGTGGCACTTGGGATAGTGGTGTCCCTGGCAGTGCTGGGGAATGTTAGACTGGATGATCTTGGGGGGCTTTTCCAACCTGATCAATTCCATGATCCATTTGTCTGTGCTGCTGCTCACACAGAAGGTCTCAGCCTGGCATTTGAGGACAGTTTGCCTCTCCCCTGGGCTGGGGGATCCCAAAACATCTCCACAAGGGTGCAGGCAAAATTCTTGTTATTCCTTGTCAAAAAGACTGGGAATATTTGCCCTTACTGCCCAGAGAAGGACTGTAGGAGATCTCAGCTTGTGCCTGTACTCAGAATTTAAGGCTGAGGGAAGGAACTGAGGGAAAAAGAGGTGCAGGATTGGGATGGAGAAGAGTTGGACCCGGGCAGGGATAATTCCTGATCCTTTGGAGCTTGATTCTTATTCTTTAATCAACTGTGTAAATTACAGTATCATATGATTCCCAGGCCTCTGAGCTCTGATCAAGGATGAGGATGTGAACTGAAAAAGGTGGAATAAAGGAATTTTTTCTGGCTTTGGAAGTTCACTTGCCCTGGCAATAACGGGATGAGTCACCAAACCCCAACTCTGGTGCCTGTGATCTCTCCCCAGCTGATTAGAACATTCCCACCAAGAGCTCTTCCAGGCATTTCCTTTTGAAACTTAATTGAAAAAGCTCTGGGTGATTGGGTACTTCATGGTTAATTATAAGATAATTAAAGGAAAGCAGGGAAAATCCATACCTGGACAAATCCTGCTGAAGGAATCTCTGCAAATCTCTCCATTTAATTACCAGGATGGCCATGCGTTGCCTCGGGAATGAGAAGAAAAAGGAATTTCTTTTCCAGCAGCTTCGAACTGGTTGGGCTGGGAGCCAGGGGCTTGTCCTGAAGTAGATCCCAGTAAATAGCTCTTTTCCTTATAATCCTGTTTGGATTATAAATTCAAGTGTGAAATTTGTTTGGAATTCGTATCTGCTGGACGAGGAGAATGGTGGCTCCTCTCGGAGAAATCAATTGCAAAATGTGTCCCTGTGCTGTTGGAACAGGGATCCTTCCCATTTTCTGAGGGTTACCAACTTCCTGGACAAGATTGGAGTCCAGTTTGTCTTTGGAAAAATGGAATTGCTTTCCTTTGCTTTCCAAAAGCTGCAGAGTTGTTTGAGTTCGGTAGAGAGGGGTTGGGATCACCTGGCCGTGATCCAGGATGTCCAGCTGCAGGTGGGAAATCCAGGGGCAGCACTGAGATGATCCTGCTGGGATTGCTGCAGGAAAAGTGATGTTTTTCCTCTTCAATTCAGACATGGATTGAGGACAGGCTGGAATTGCTGGGAATGTTCAGCCTGGACAGGAGAAGGCTCCAGGGAGACCTTAGAGCCTCTTCCAGTGCCTAAAGGGGTTCCAGGAGAGCTGGAGAGGTACTTGAGACAAGGGCCTGGAGTGACAGGACAATGGGAATGGCTTCCCACTGCCAGAGGGCAGGGATAGCTGGGATATTGGGAAGAGATGCCAGGTTGGATGGGTTTGGAGCCACCTGGGATAGTTCAAGGTGTCTTTGCCTGTGGCAGGAGCTGGCTGGAATGGGATGAGTTTAAGGTCCCTTCCTACCCAAACCATCTGGAATTCAGGGATAGTTTTAGGAGGAGCACATGAATCTCATTTTCAGGATGCTCCTGTCTATATTTTAGGAGTCACGTGGTTGATTCAGGTTCTGGATCATCTCCTGCTGCTTCTGGGTACCTCCTGCCACAGCTGGGCATTCCCCAGCTCCGGAGCTGGTGCATTCTCACGTGTGGCCAGTTCATCTTTCCTGCTCCCTGTTCGTTGGGAAGGATTGTTCCCAGTTTCCTGTGGTATAACCAATGGTTAGGAGCAGTCAGTTCCAATCTGTGCCATTCAGTTCGTGCCTGCACAGCTGCTTGGAGCCAAGGAATGCTTTTCCAGGGGATTTCTTTGGCTGCAGCTCCGCTCTTGTCACGTGGGGTCTCTGCTCCTGCTTCACCTCCTTTCACCTTCCTCTTGTCTGGTGTTTCCAAATGAATTCTGGCTCTGGAGCTGGAGGCCAAGAGGGCAAGGACAGTGTCCCTGGAGTGGCAGCTTTCCAAGCTCCTTCCAAGCTCTGCTGAAGGACTCCTCCATAACAAGGGAAAGCAAGGAGGGTGTGGAAACCCAGAGAGTGGTGGCAACAGGGAGAAAAATCCCAGAATACTTTAGGGTGGAAGGGATCTGGAATGTGATCCGGTTCCACCCCACAGCCATGGACGGGGACACTTTCTGCTCCAAGCCCCAGCCAAGCTGGCC
The DNA here is from genome assembly GCA_013401135.1 of Cettia cetti. Lineage (NCBI taxonomy): Eukaryota > Metazoa > Chordata > Aves > Passeriformes > Sylviidae > Cettia > Cettia cetti. The sequence goes on along the minus strand of VZUI01046056.1, from coordinate 3,153 downwards.
TTGGACACTTCCAGGGATGGGGCAGCCACAGCTGCTCTTGGAAATTCATTCCATGGCCTCATCATCCTCACAGGGAAGAACTTCTTGCCAATATCCCATCTACTTCCACCCTGTGGCAGTGGGAAACCATTCCCATTGTCCTGTCACTTCATGCCTTTATCCAAAGTCCCTTTCCAGCAGTCTTGGAGTCTCTTCAAGATTGGAAGGAGCTCCAAGGTCTCCCTGGAGTCTTCCCTTCTCCAGGCTGAGCAAGGTCAGCATATCAAGGGGGCACTAGGAGTGTCAATTAGGCAATAAGCATGGGAACAGGAGATTCCTGGTGCCATGGCTGCAGCCAGGAATTTGGGGCCATGCTTCCTGTGGCACCTGTGGATATTTGGAGAGTAGAGATTGGACTCGGCAGTTCCAGCTCCAGGATGTGTAGTGATGAACCCTCAGGGAGAAACAGACACAAGGAATCTGTGTCAGCAGGAAAAACTTGGAGTAAATATGTGTGAGTAATTCCAGGAGTCAGGGCTGGAAAACCAGAGGAGTGTGGAACTTGAGGAGATGTAAAACTGCCTTATGGAATTAAATAATTCCTGAGCTTGAAACTGAATCCCTATCTCCTGGCTCTCCCTGGGGAGCAGAGGGCAGGGCTGGATCCCTGCTGGGGAGGGGTGGGTGTTGTGGCTGCCAGGAGAGCACAGATCCCGAGGGCCGGGAGAAACTGGGGATCAGCTCCATGTGGGGGATGTGGGTGGTGAGGAGGAGGGATGTGTGTGCTGGGACTTGGAAATGCAGCTCCTGGAGTGTCCAAGGAGAAGGGAATCTGGAAAAATAAATATATTTAAGGCTTAAATATGACACAGGATCAGGGAAGCCTGGGCTTGATTCATCCTTGCTTACATAAGCAGAAGGAAAAGAGGATTCCTGCTTTCCATCACAAATCTGAGATTCGGGAGAAGTCTGGGGAGTTCAGCTTGGCAGGATTCAGCCCAGCATTCCAGTTCTAGCTTGCTTGGTTGTCTTTAGGGAAGCACTGGATGGGTAAGAATTCCTAGGAAAAGGAGAAGGAAGCATTTGGTCTGTTGGTCCTAGTGGTTTGGAGAGCTGTGGGACCAGTGCTGTTTGTTCCCTGTGGTGATTCCAACATCTTTGTCCCAAGCACCAGCTGGAGGAAAAGCAGGCTGGTAAGTCCCAGGATTTGATCCACAGGGTGGGAATTTGGGACTTAATTCTGTAAGCTTGGGAGAGAGTTGGAGCTGCATGTGCTGGACTGTTGGTGGTTTTCCATGTGCTCTTCCTTGGTAATCTCCATGTTTCTAATGGACAACGGGCCTTTTTGGGATGGGATGAGAGAGGAGCTGCTGGGGTGTGGAAGGAGGGAGCTGCTCCTGAGGATCTCCATGGGGGCTGGAATTTTAGGGTCCTGGAGCAGTGGAAGAGGTGACTTATTCCTAGGAGCAACCACTGAGGCAGGAAAAGTTTTCCCAAGCTGTCATTTGGGTGAGCCGGAGACCTGGAATCTGCCTCTCCCTTCCTCATCCTCTCCCTCCTTCCTTGCTCCTGCTTTCTTTGGATTTGCACTGTAATTAGCAGCTTTACAGGAGCCTGGGCAGAGCTGGCTGCTTCTTATAGAAAACTGTTCTCCAGGTGGGAATAAAGCAGGATTCTTCTGCTGGGAATGCTCAGCCTGATGGTTTCTTTTACTACCAGGGCTGTTCCCGTGCGTTGAGGTGGAAGCCGTGGGGTGGGAGGGGCAGAACCACGTTTCTTGGGAAGCTGCAGCTGGAAATCCAGAGTTAGGTTTGAAATGTTCCCTTTGAGCTTAGGAAAAAGGGAAAGAGGATGTTGTCCATATCCAAGCCAAGAACATTTCCAGGCTGAACTTCCCACTTCTCTGCTGTTGTGCATTTAAAATTTCCACCCGTGCAGGTGTTCCTGTCCTGGCCCTTCCCCAGACAGGACTTTGGTGTTTGATCCTTGCTTCCAGGGTAAACATGGAAGTGAAAGTGGATACATTCCTGGATTCTGTGTGGAAGGAAGCCCTTGGATAGCAGCCATCCTTTGGATGCTGGTGATCAGTTCACAGGATCTTGCCAGAAAAACATGAATTCAGGGGGGTTTTTATCCATAAATATTCCTGTAGGTTCCGGTTTATCGAATGAGCTTGCAAAAAAATAGCTGATTCCAGGGTATCCTGACATTGGTTTGATTTTCACTGGAGGCTGGGGAAAATCTGGAACTGGGGCCAAGAAGCATATTCTGCTTGATAAGGTGCAAGATTGATGCTTTCCAAGATACTGGAGAGTGGGAATCTGGGAGGGTTTAGGGAGTCATGGGAAGAGGCAAAACTCAGACATGGCGTTTTCAAGGAATTCACAGCATTGGGGAATATTCCTTCTTGGACATACTCCCACAGGATGAGGTCCTCAAATAGGCTGTTGGTGGCCTTCACTGGAAGTTTCACTTGGACTTTGGGAAGTACAACCTCATCTTTCCAGGCTGATTTCTAGGAATGTGGGATACAGGCATGTCCTCGGCTAAAGGAAACAAGCAGGGACACGCTGAGGGAAATAAACAGGCAGCATCAGGAAGATGGGGAATAGGTCATGTCCAGGTCAGGTTTAGGCTGTTTGAAGCCATTCCCAAGGTTTTTGAGCCTGGAAGTGTCACAGATCCAGGATCCCTGTTTAATCAGGACAAAGTCTATTGAGAAAAGATGCATTTGGGTTTAGATTCCCAAAGAAACCTCCCAGATTGCCCTGATTCTCAGTATTTTTGACTTGCAGTTGGGCATTGCCTAACCAATTAGTCACGGAATATGAGAAGAGGAAAAATCCTGGGTTAAGTTGTGGGATGTGATGCAGAAAAAAACACAGATTGGGAATGCTGGTGAGCAGGGAGTAGAGTAAGAAGCTGGAGGCCCTGGAATTCCACGTGTGCCCCTCTTTCCCCCTCAGTGCCAGGAGGGAGGGAAATAATCACTACTTTAAATATCCTAGGATCTGTTATGGATAAAATTCAGGGCCAGGAGACAAATCTCTCTTTTTAAGCCTTTATTAAGATCAGCTCTGGGTGGGCCCCGGGGGCTGCACACACCGCCGCTGCTCCCGCTGGACAACGCAGGGGAGGAGGAATTGCAGCTCTGTCTCAGGGCAGAGCTGGGAC